>JAMQGT020007830.1:0-73799 GCA_024447675.2 Pterophyllum scalare
GGTTGTGTTATGTCTACTTTACTTCGTTCAGTTACGTATTGCTTACCTTGTCAGTTTCTTAGTTTTACTTTCTCTTTCGCCCTCCCGCCTTCATCCCCCCCCTCTCTCTCTGTCATACTATAATCATCTACCTGCAGCTCATTCTTTCTCTCCCTGAGTCTGTCCTTTCTCTTCCTCCCCTCCTCTTTCTTTTTTCCACCACTCCTGTTTCTCCTGTGTGTCCCTGTTGTCTGCGTTTACAATACTAAAAAGGGACAGGCTTTTTCTTCGCACCTCCGGTGACCACTTCCTCCACCACGTCCTGTTTATTTCCTGTTGCGACTGTGACTGGACTCTCGCACACAGACCTCTGATTAAAATCTACAAGCATAAATAAACAATATAAAAAGACAAACTTAAAAATTTCATGCTTGGAAATAAAAAGAAAGTAAACAAACAAATATTCGGGGCCTCTCAGGATGTTTGTGCAGCATTCAGTATTTGAAACTTATTTTTATGGTTACCGTGTTTCGTGCATCATGGAAAAATATTGTTGATGCGTCGCGTTGTTATGAGGCTGCTTTTTTTTCTTCCTTTTTTTAATGAATGATGCCACACTAACGATCGCTGCCGTGCGTGTTTTCTCACAGGATGGCCACGTGAGGACACTTCCTGTCGAGGACTCCCGTTGAATCCAAACAGAGTGCAGAGCTGAAGGTAAGCCGTGCCAGCATCCTAACCGGGCGCTACGCGCAGCAGATGCTAGGGTGCACTTATGAGGCTTCAGAGGGTTTTTCAGGACAGTGGAGTGTGTGGCTTGTGTTGTGTAACGTGGGCTTTGTAGATGTGATGATGAGTTTTTCCCGTAATAAACACCAGTGTGAATCAGAGCGGTGTGTTTGGGCCAGAAATGTTCCTTAAAAGCTTTGTTTCCGTCCACTTATCAACCCTTGGTATACAAACTCTGAACACATAGTCAGGATACCTGAGCTTGATTTTTGTCTTTAACCTTTGGGTTTTCCCCGCAGCATGTTTAACATTTAATGCTGCATTTAGAGGGAACTTAAATCCACTTTAAAGGAAAGTTCCTTCAGGAAAGTTTCACTGTAAACACCTGCATACAGTCAGATCGGAGGGACATTACAAAGATTTTCCATAACATCACGTTTTTGTTATTTTGGCATTTGAAGTGATGATGACTGCATTAACCCTCTGAGGTCCCTCTGAGGGTTGGCAGTACCTTAACCTAACCCTGCCCCGACCCTCGGCTTTGGAGAAAGGGGAGGTGTGTCACAATGAGTCAGTTCTATTCTTGCCAAAACTCTGGAGAGCAATTAAAAAAACATGACACATTATGACTGCATAAGGTTAGGATCCGATGAACGTTCAGCTTAATTTTTTTATAGTTTACATTCACATCAGACGAAGTAGCGGAAAAAAGGGCAAAATACAAACTTAAGGTCCTAATTCGTCACATGTCATGACCTTCTCCAGAAGCTTCAAAGCCACTGAATATTGCTCTCACATGAGCTTTGAACTGTTATTATTGAACTCGCATGAAAGTTTGACCTTCATGTGGAGCCAAACTACGCAGAGGTCATGTGACTGTCCGAATAATCATAATTAATCATTAAAAAAAAAAAAAAAAAAAACCCTCTTTGGGTGCCTTATCTGTATATTTAAGATCACTGTTTTCCTGCTCTGCTGTAAAATTGGGGAACAATGTATGAGTCCAGCTGCAAGTACAGATTATTAACCCAATACTGCTGAGGTAAAGCTTTAACCTCACAGTGACTGGCTCATCTCCGGCTCAAGGATGGAGCATCATTTTTTCTGTAAGTTGCCCAGTGAGAACCGACCAGGAGCCTCGAAATGTTGTGATTACAGGCCTCAGTTTCGCCCTCGGGTATGGTACATACATTTTATTGATATGCAGGAGAACTAAATCAATTTGCTTCCTCTGCCTGTTGATGGTTAGAATCCCTATTTCTTTTGGCTGAGCGGTCATTCGTCACAGTGCGATCAACTTTCAGCACGATTTACGCGAGAGCCCTGGAGCTGCAGGCTGCGCTCAACGCCGCTGGAAACGATGCGTTTGGGAGCGCGGCGGAGATCCGTGGTAGCCGCTTCGCAGTCCGGCGTGCGGCCCGGCCCCCGGGTCCTGAATCACGTGTCGACCCGATGACGTTGCTGCTGCGCTGCTTAGTTTGGCATCTGTGATGTTTAAGTTGAGGGTGGTGCTGAACTAGCTGATGGATCTCCATAAAAGTTTGTATGTTTTTAGCGTTATTATTATTATCCCACTTTCTGTGCTCTTGTTTCCTTGGTTACCACTTTATTTCTGAACTTAGCTCACTGATAACTTTTAATGTCGTTACTGATCATAATGTACAGCTTCTCTCTGTGCCACCCAGACCTGGTTACACTTGTTTCCCGGTGGTTTTGATCTTTTTCTGAGTGCCTGGATTGTGAACTGACCCGACCGGTTTCCGTGCAGGTTATTAAGGCCAAATACGGGAGGGGAAAAAGGGGGAAAATTCTTTTAATGTGAAACATTGGAAGTGCAGGAGAGGACGGAATTACAGTGTAACCACAAGCAGAAATGGAAGGAGAAGTCAAATATAAAACGCACACACACATTCCAGGGAGCTAAATTACCGTCACCCGAAGTAGCTGAAATGATTTTGGTTTGACGCTGCGGTTGGCAGACAGAGAAAGTGTCATCGAAAGCTGTAAAATAACACGCTACCTGCCCCAACGTGCTCACACACACACACACACACACACACGTGTGTGCGTGCGCGCACGCGCGCTGCATCACTGCCAACAGCAGCACAAGATTCACAAGCCAAAACATTAAGTGACACCACGAAAAACCAACTCCACAGTGAGAAGATGAGCCGCGGTTACGTCACGATGAAGATCTGACGAAGTGCTTTCTGACAACGCGCGCGCGTGCCAAGGTTACGAAACAGTTTGCACGCACGCGCCTTTCAACACGGTTCTTCTTTACGTCCATTCAAGCTGAGAGCCGACTCCGGGAAGATAAAAATAGAGCCTCGCTGACCTCCTCCTTCTCTCCCGCTCAGTACCCCCCCTGCTCTGATATTGTTGCAGCTGTTTTGCTCCAGTTGGGTAACTATCGCACTGTGACGAAAGCAGAGAGAGGTGTTCGGGGTCGAGGCTTCGAGGATTTCTACTCTCTCCCGGTGGGAAATGTGGCTTTCATCAACGCAGTGCTCGCTCCCAATCAACCAAATATACAGAAACAGGAGATCAAATGAAGCAACAGACAATGATTCACCAGCAAGAGTTTGTTTGGGGCAGTTTTGTTGCAAATTTGCGGTCCGGAGTGCAAAATAAACGGCAATGACAAACAGTTTGAACTGGCTCAAATTACGGGTCGCCGCAGTATTTAGATAGAGCTAAACAGCAGAATAATTCGGGGGTAGATTCACCCACTCTTTGGTTTATTGACAGCGAGTGAGGATGCAGTTGCCCCGACAACGTCCAGAGGCGGTGAGGGAGGCAGGCATCCGGATGCGCTGATATCATCTTCAGCATAAATCCAGTTTGTTTTTGCAGCCCCATGCACGGCAACGACCTAAATGGAAATACATGTTCGCATGCGGACGGAGCGAGTTGATGCACGCGAAGCAAACAGGTGGCAGACATCTGGGGGAGTAACTTTAAACTAGCTGCGAGTATTGAAAATATTAACTCGTAAAGAACAACAGATTGTTGCAGATTTAGACCAAGCGAGCATCTGCTGATAGTTAAGATCTGAGCAAACTTGACAGCGATGACAGCGATGTTTAAGGCCACTCAGCCGAACATGCTGAGTGGCCTTAAAGAGGAGTTTACAGAGAGTGAGGAAACAAACAGCGCGTCCTGTCTCCTTGAAAGGTCCGAGTCTCTTTAAGGGAGGCAGATATCAGAAATGCTTTATTGATCCCAGAGGGAGATTTCAGTTGTTACAGCTGCAGCTGTTTACCATATAGAAAGAATAAACACTCTTTAAATAAATTAAAACCAAAACCACTCTGATAACATTAAAACCAAAAAGATAAATTTGAAGTATATACAGGGAAATTCTTATGAGTACAATTAAGGCAGTGGCCGTGATAATCAACTCGGAGACAGTTCATTGTGATTTCAAGGACAGAGGAGATGCGTGACACAGCCGGGGTCAAAGGGCACGACTTTGGATAATTAGATCCTGCTCAGGAGCCCTGCGGGGTAATGAATGTGCTTAGGCTAAGTCAGAATGACGAGGGGAAACAAACACGCAGGACAAAAGGAGGCATTTAGTAGTTTGACGAAGATCAAAATGATTTTTGATCGACTGATTACTCCTTTGAGGTAATCAGAGGAGTAATCAAAAAGACTTCTGACGTCTCATGTGTTAGAATGCCTTTTTGCTCCCCAGATTGCCGACATGTTCGGTTAGGGTTACTCCTCCCTATTGATGAGGACCTGGGCCTCAGAGGCCTGAGTCGTGGTCACCGTCGCCCCGTCTCCAGACGCTTGTCGCAGATACCGGCGGTGGAAAGTATTTAAAGTGGATTCGTTCAGATTTTTTTATTCTTGTACGCTGCGAGATAAATTCACAAAAGTAGTTTTGTGTTCTTCCCAGGTTAAATGATCCTTATTTGTGTGTCTGAAACGAGCTGTTTCATCTCACGTTTCCTTCCTTGAACTGTCACTTTGCCCTCAGTTGAATAAAACTGTGTCTATTTCCATCTAAATATGTGTATTTAAATATGTGTGTTTACTTTTTCCTCTCAAAGATGGCAGTAATTGTCTGTTTGAAAGCTTTCAGAGCTTTTCAGACTGCTCTCAGCGGCTCTCTGTTTCTCCATCTGATTGGTTAGTCTGCTGCAGGCTTTGAGAGACAGACAGTCCTGTGTTATCTGAGAATTATTTTTAAAGTTCGAGCCCATTTTTCTGTTTCCGGGGAAAACTTCCCGGGCATGCTAGGCCTTAAAAGCTGAGTATTGTACTTCAGTACAAAGCTTTTATTTTGTGGCTCTCTGTAATTCTGCTGTCTTGCAATATAAAGAAAAATACTTTACTTTTTTGCCCCATCTCTCTGCAGTACTGGGTAATTACTTTGTAATGCTACTGATCTTTTATTGCACACAATAAAAATAAAGTATATCATGCCTTTCGGGTAAGATTCGTGAGGTTTAATCTTGGAGCACACTGCAGACATCTGTGGGATGCTTTAATTTGACTATTTCCTCCTATAGCACCTTCTTGAGTCAGCTGTAACCTTCAGCGTTTTGCTGAGCGCGCAGTAGCACAGAATGAATAATGGGCGAGGGTCAGTGCTGTGCAGCAGCCTTGTTGTACTCTGTTAAACTGTATCAGCGTGCAACATGAAAGCATAGCACTGATGCTGGCACACACGCGCTAAATAGAAATGTGTAAATAGTTACGCGGTGCTGCCACATTTCATGAAAATCAGCTGGTTTACAGCAAAGGAGACATCACAGCACGTCAGTGATTGGTCAGTCAGAGATGACTGACCAATCCTGAATCGACGTCACCGAGCAACTTCCTTATTCTGTGGTAGAGATGAGGGAGTTTTCTTAAATCCTCGAGTCTGTGATGAGAATAAGCTGCTGGGTGTTGGTGACATTACAGGGGTGACCACGAGGAGCCGTTATCATTTCAGGTCAGAGCTTTCTAAAACATGATCAACACTTCATGAGAAAAAGCTGCTAATGAGCACATGTGTTAGAAATACAGCTTTCAGTTTTCTTTTGACCAACTGGAAGCGGTCCAGGGCTTTGAATGAATGAATAATTTTGCAGCTGACCCAGAAACAGTGCTGGTGTGAGCCTAGGGGCCGGCGTGGCGTCTGCATTAGCATGTAATGATAATAGTTTAATGCCACTAAAATCACTTCGGGTTTGCACAACAGCAGAAGCTTTTTAGGTGTTTCACTTTTTCCATTAGGTAATGGATAATTTCGTAAATCTAGAAGATATTTATTCCTGTTTGTGTGCAACAGAGTTGAACGTGTGCTCTCGCGTGTCTCTCTCCATTCAAAACCCCGATGAATGAGATTTGGTTTTAAAGTTGAGAGAAAGGCAAGGGTTAAAGGCTAAGCATGCAGTCACAATGGCGAAGCGTAGGTATGTCTGTGAGGGTCCTCGCAAGCACAGAAGAACACGTGACAGGCTGGACGGCGCTGAAAGGCTGCGTCTGTTTCTTTTTCTCCTCGTGCCCAGTTTGCCTGGTTTTATTTTGAAATCTGAGATTATTTTAAAAAATAAAGGTCTCTGAGAATTCAGTACCTTTGATTATTTTTAAAAAATATAATTCTGTTTGTGTTTCACTTTTTGTTTAATCTTTCTGTGTGCCTCTCACTCTCTCCTCCCCCTCCACGCAGCTATATTCAAACATCCATCACTGGCATGGCTGTCACTACTGTGTTGCCAAAGCAATAAAATACATAACAATCTGGGACTGTGTGTGTGTGTGTGTGTGTGTGTGTGTGTGTGTGTGTGTGTGTGTGTGTGTGTTGGGTGTGTGTAGATGTATTTCCCATCAGTCATGGTCATCCTTACCCAACCCTTTCCCAGAATCCACCACTGACTCATTTGAAGCAAACCTCGAGTCAGCTGTTTGACTTAAAGCTTGCAGAGGAGACGTGTGTTATTGTGTCTAAATGAACATGGCATTGCGTGTGGTCACAGCTGGTCACACCTGTGCAGGTATTTGTAGCCTGCAGAACTGGAAAGGCTGGTTTTTAACTGTTTTTTTTTTTATTATTTATATTTTTGTTCTTTTTTTATTTATTTTGCTTTAAATGCTGCATGTGTTTGTAATAAAATTTCATGTAGGAGCAGATTAAGTTTCCTTGAATGGGGAAAAAATAATCATGGTTTAATAAAAGTCCCGCCACATGTAAGAGGTTTGTGGAAGGTTTCACGGAGGTTGCTCGGGGTGAGCGTAGACGTGATGACGTACAAACGGCCTTGATGACACCTGACGGGGGAAGCAGCTGGCAGCGTCTCCGACCAGATATGATTAGCGGTTGTTGCTTAGCTCTTTCAGCGTGTTTACAGAGGAACCACATCAGTGGCACATGTGGAAAATCCCAAATTATTCCCATGCAAATACCACATGGACAGCTCCACATGTGATGGCGCAGTAGATCACGGCGGTGGCGGAGCGCGTTTGATGCATTTTTGCGCGATCTCGGTCCGGAGTTTGCGATTCAACGTGAGAACTAGAATCAGATGGAAGTTTGTGTATTGCGTGATTTTGTGGTTGCTGATAACACGTTTGAGCTGTGAGGAAATGTGTGGGTTTGGGATGTAACGCGTGATAGCTTGCTGTAATGTGTCGTGACAGGCAAAACTGGAAAGCTGCATGTTCGCATCACAAAAGTCAAGTTACTCAAGTAATAATAAATAAGTACTCTATTACTCTTCTACTCTGAAGGTGGACTATAATAAAGTAATAAATTATGATGTGCTACCGCAGCTTTATGAGGCATATAAATCTACTTTCCTGACATTAAACTGATGTTTAAAGTTAATGTGTCCATAGCTGAATTAATCCTTGACTCATTTTCAGGTTGGCTCAGTTTTGATTGGCCAACGGAAATGCAGCTATTTAATAACCGATTAAACATGTCAGTATTTTTTTAAGCAAAGCTGTCCAAACTGCAGAGCATCAGCTCCTCAAATGTGAATATTTCATGCTTCTGCATTTAAACTGGATTTGCACTGTAGAGATGAGAGAGATGCATATGAATATGTATGTGTCTGTGTCTGTAGGTCAGGATATCTGGTAATAGATATGGCAACACCTTCACTCATTTCTGACACGTTGACCAGCAGAGGTCTTACAGCTCGATCCGTAGTCAGTCCGGTGTTGCTGAAGTAAAAGCTGTGAGCACAAATCGGGCGTCTCTGTACGAGCTGAGCTGTCAGTGCGATCGACTCCGTTTGCTTTCTTGCTGAATGACAGCAAAATGTATTTATACATTAGATCTGTCACTGTCATGTGAGCATACATCAGCTGTACTAGTTTTGTATTCTTAACCACTCGGTAAGTTGCAGCAAAGGTCAGCGTGCAGTGTAAAGCGTATATTTCTGCTTACACTGTAATTCGTGCTGTGGCGCAAGCCGACAGAATTACAGCAGCGAGAACATGATTCATGTGAACCTTCAAACTAATGTTACTGGAAGCAGTTTATTTAGTATTTTGGCAGAGAGGATCTTCTGTTAACCTGCTCGGAGTGCTCAGCTGGACTAGAAAAGGTGCAGTCAGTTTAAAATAAACCTGAAGCATCTGCAGCTTCGCTCTTTGGGATGTAGCACATTAGTCGGTTTTATCAAATTTGTTAACACCATCTGCATGAAGAAGCTTTGGTGAATCATTACTGAGACCAGGTCACTCATGAGTTTGTAGTGTAATATTTTTAATTTCTTAACTCGTGCACCCATATTTCATCCATTTGGAAACCCAGCAGTCACCTGCAAAGATTGGATGTTTTTGCTGATACATTATTTTACTGTAAAACAGAAACAGTGGATCAACTGTACCTTAAATGCAATATGTGCACGTCCTCACGTAGTATCTATGTGGGCGTGTGAGAGCGTGTGTTGCTTAATGAGCCTACGCGCACACCTCGACACCTTCGCCACAGCATGACGACCGCAGGTGCCGAGGGCCGGCTTCTCAGCGCCATGGAGACAATCGGGTCTTCACGCTTCAGCGTCTCTGAAAGAGGAGGAGGCTAAGGTGTCGTGCTGTTTCATCTCACACACACGCCACGCACACGCAACAGGCAAAGGCTAAAAAAATGCATATGCAAACACGCATGGGCTCAGTAGCACACTACAGAGACGGACGTGCGTGAATGCCGGCACTGACGGGAGGCCTGAATCCGCTGATCGTCAATCGCTGGTGTGAGTTTGTTGTTTTTGTTAAACTTTTATACAGATTTGTCCTGATGTTTTATCTTTGGCACACGTGAGTAAACCTCCTCTGAGAACCCCCTTTACAAATTAGGGTTATTATGTTTAATGTACATAATTTCCCACATATTTGGTAAATACGCAGATATTTTTCATGTGGCTCCAAGCTAGATCGTACCAGCTGCAAGAACCGCTTGGATTTTTTTTTTTTTTTTAAACCGGTGTTTCTCAACTTTTTCTGCAGCCTCGTCTTTGTCCAGGAGACCATGAACGCCTGAAATCACAACATGCATGATATGAGTTGGACTCGTGTATAGTTTTCAAAGCCCACCCGGTGGGTGGTGGTGCTGGATTGTTGAGCCGGGTGCAGTAAACAGCCAATTAGTTTGCTTACAACTGCTACCAAAGTGTAGATTATGACTCTACATGTGAACACTAAGCCTGTTAGTACACACACACTGGGACTAAATCACACCACCCTGTCCTCCATAACAACTCGGTTTGTTAATAGTGGGTCACTTAATCAAGCCTTGTCGTTACCTTAGGCCTTTTGCCCTTCAACCCCCAAAACAGCAGAATTACTGACAACTCCAGACTGAAATTGCGCATTACTGTCTGTGCTTCTGTAGGTGTCCATCCAATAAAGTGCTTTTCTACGCTAACCGAACACTCACACACACGCATTCACACGTTCACACACCCTCACGCTCCGATGGATGCGTCAGGGGCAGCTCAGAGTTCAGTATCTTGCCCAAGAGTACTTCTGCATGCAGACTGGAGGAGCCAAGAAGCTCCAGCTTCTACTGATTCTGATTGGTAGACCACCAACTCTACCCCCTGTGCCGCAGTCGCCCCCTGTGCCGCAGTCCTAAGTGTCCGGTATCTGCCGGCACGTTAGAACAGTGTTTCTGCTGTACAGGCCTCAGCTGCAGTCATGTGACTTAAAACGGCAAAGCAGCAGGGTTTTCTTTACTATTTATAATTCAAAGCAGCTATATGGAATTATTCAAGTAGTATTTTTGATTGTAAGATGGGTTTTTACTGTATTATTTTTAGTATTATTAGAATTTGCATTTTAAAAACAGGCGTGGATGTCTTATTTTATTCTCAATCTGAAACTGAGGCGAGCTTCTTACAGGAAGCTCTTATTTCTCCCATGCGACTTGAACGCAGCATTCCTGAGAAGTTACAGTACTGAATGAAGGGGTTCGCTGCAAACTCTTCAGGGACTCAAATACCCAGAATTCCTCAGACACGGCAGTGATAAAGCAAAGTAAATCAATGGTAAGATTGTTTCAGGAGGAGAGGTAGTGAAGAGGAAGCGTGTCATCCCTGTATCTGGTGTCAATAGGTCATCATCATCATTAGGCTCCGCCCACACTCATTCTGTGTGTTTCGCAGCATGTGTTTCCCATCTGGTTCCACCCAGTCCCTCAGCACTGACTTAATGCTGACCTTTTTCCTCATCCTTCTTCTTCTTTCTCTTGTTTGTCCTTTTATTGTTTTCCTCTTTCTGTAGCAGCCAGAACACATCTCTCACTCTCTCCGCTTTTCCCTCACATTATTTCTCCCTCTAGCTCTCTTTTCCCATCTCGTCCTCCTTTGCTTTTCATCAGTGTAACACAACACCTTGACCTCATGCTTTTTCTCCAGCGTGGATTTGTGTTGTGTGTGTGTGTGTGTGTGTGTGTGTGTGTTTGCCAGTGTGATGTCATCCCTCCAACTTTCCCCAGCCAGATACCGAAGCGATGCGGTCATCTCCCATCTCTCTCATTTGCCGCCTGTCATTCTGCCTCCTGTGTCGCTAAAGATAACCGTCAACCAGTCATTTTATATAATTAAGGGTCTTAAAGTCCCGTTTGAATCTATGAATGGAGGTGAGCTCATTCCAGCGTTGTGCCACTCGTGTCGTGACTAAGTTTCAATCACGTGTCAGTTTACACACATTTAATTACATGTAGCAATCTGCCTTTGTCTCCCTTTTTCATTAAGATCCTCACACTTGCTGCCAGAGAATTCTTGAAACAAGTGAAGTGAATTGGAAACAAGTGGAATTACCTCATTCCCTTGGCAGAGCTGTTTTGACTCGCCTGAAGGACGAAGCAACCATTCAGGACTCAGATCTGATCTAAATTACTGCTCTAAATCACCCAGATTTGTGTTTTTGTAAATTTCCCAGCGTTCCCGGTGCCAAACAAGCAGAAAAACATCCAGCGGACCTCGGCAGATTGTTCCAGCGCTCAGCGCTGTGATACTTTAGATACACTGTGTTGTTTTTTTTACAAGTTTTGACACTTTATATTACCTTGTTTGTCTAAAATTACAGAAGGAATGTGAGAACTTCCAGCAGCTCAGACCTTGAGGCGGTATGCAAACAATGTCCTGATAGGCGCTTTGGAAAAAGGCTTCTCTTATGCTTGAACGCCTGAAATCGCTTTTCCCATTGTAAACCTGAAGCAGAGACTTTTCAAACTAAAAACTACACCCTGAGGGTCTTAAAACGTTGGGTGCAGCGGTTCTCACACTCAGACGTCCTGGGTAGCACCCTCAGCTCGCCGGCATCGTGCTAGTCTGGTGAAAGCGATTTGCGTTTAAAGATTTTTTTAGGTAACGATTTTATTCGAATAAATCAGCACAATGGAGTTTATTTTTTGTTCGTTATTAATTGCATGTGAGGTCGGCTTCAGAAGTGAGTCGGTCCCAATGGACTCCCATGTTAAAATGCAAAAATTTATAGCAGAGATAAACATGTTAACAGCCTGGCATGAAAAACGGTTTCAGTCTTTTCATGACTTTACTGGGGTGTTTTTTTAATGACTCACAGTTTAAACTGTGTTCCCAATTATGAAGACTTAAAGTTGCGTGTTATTAGCAGTGCGGCCACTTGTGTTGTTTGTGCCTTTTGGAGCGTACTTAATGCAATTATCTGACCAGCAATATGGCTTCATGTGCGTTTAATGTTCAAAGTCCACTCTCTCACGAACATAGGGTCACTTTTTACTCCAGAATAGTGTTGACTTTTACAGTTTTGACACTTTATGTTACTTTGTGTGTCTGTAATTTAAAGCGGGGGCTTCACAAACCAGCGGGTGACATCATGGTGGCAATGTCCATCTTTTATGTACAGTTAATGATATAAAACTACTCCAGCCACCTCAGATAATTAAGATAATTCCTTAATTGTCAACAGAAATTCCCCTGCAGGTCAATACTGCCAGCAGTCAGGACTAACTCTTAATGGGTTTCTACTTGGACACATTATCGTGGCACAAATAACTGGATAAAGTCCAAACTGAAGGCTAACAGCAGAAGCAAGCACGTTTTTAAGCGTCTCCACCCACTGTGCTCACACCTCTGTGGTTTAGGACATAACCTCGTGAACACCAACACCCCTCCCGCACAGTAAAAGGTTACCCCGATTTATTGTTTTCACTTTTATTGGCGCAACAGAAGTTGTGTCGTGCATGTTTCTTTTATTTGTGTACGTGGGGAAATAATTGCTGTGCAAACACATATTTCTGTGAGCCAGCAGTGAAGTGATGTTGGTCTTAATGGCAGCCAGTGTTAATTTAGAAACATTCGCCGGTCCAACCTGACATCCACATTACACTGAAGGAGGGGCGGTGTGCTGTGACCCTTCGGGCTCTCCATATCTTTACAACTTCCGAGGCCGGAAGTTGGAACTTACGTGGAGCACTTGAAGGCAGCATCAGTCTTCTCATGTGCTCCCTCAGTGTCTGCTGTCTCCCTGAGCGCTATCATTCTTCCCATTCAGCTTCCTGCCCTATAAATATTTGAGTAGCCCCATTAGAGAGTGAGGTAATCTTAACACACACGCTCACGCACACACTCACGGAGGCTGCCATTAAGGCGTAGTAGTGGATAATAGTCTTGTCGGAGTGTTAGACCCCCCGAGCTAACGGTCTAATTAAGAGCGAAACAGGTTTAACGAGTTTAGACTGTTCATTAAGCCAGAAACCTGATTAATTAACAGTCGAGGGGGAGAGTTCGCTAACGAGTCGCGTGATTAATTAAAACTACAGACGACAGAAAGTGTAACTTTAAATGGGGAAAAAGGTGAGGGATGATTACCACCAACGGAAGGAGGGGAAGAATGAGAAGAGAGGCAGAAAAAGAAGAGGGGAGGAGATGGATGATGGAGGAGAGGGAGGGTGTGAAGGACGAAACAGAGAAATAGGGTACGAGAAAGAAATTGAAAGAGTGGGAAAAGGAAAGATGGGAAAACGAGGGGGGGGAGGGCAAAGATTAAAGGAGAGCGGAGAAGTGAGAAATATGGAGACGAGAAAATGAAGGATCGAGGAAGACGAAAGGCTGAGAGAGAGGGAGAACCGGGGGAGAGAGTCACTGAGAGATGGAGAGAGAAATGAAAGAGAAGCAGGGAAACTGTTCCAGCCAGAAATGAGTGAAAGCCATTGAGAAAGCGAAAAGGGGGAGGGGGGGGTGGAGGTCAGAAAGACATCAAGACATTAAAACAAAGAAAGACTGTGGAGAGAAAAACAAAGGCTTAATACAACAGCCTCTCTTTCCCTTTCACAGATACACACAAACGCACAAACACAGACCGCTGAATGTCTGCTCTTTGTGTTTGGCGGCGCGAAGGCCGAGTCGTGTGATTGCTCCCCTCGCTGGACATCTGAGGTCGGAGAATTTGACCTCGAGAGCTAACGGATCACAGCGCTCAAGAAGCTGAAAGAGGAAAATGGGAATTTTGATTATTTAGCTTGTATTTTCCAGTTGTTTAGCAGACTGATTAAACCTTCCTAATTTGTTTATAGTTATTTATTTATTTTTTTTGGAAACATCTGAAGCCGTTTATGACTCTCACAACAATGTTTGCATCACTGCAGATAACACAGAGATGACCTGTATCATATGCATCGATTTTTCCTGCCAGCACACGAAGAACATGCAAACTCCTAAGCTGGTCGGTGGATTCAGACCTAGGACCTGTGATGCAACAGTGCTAACCACTGTACCATCATGCCTTCCCTAAACTGTATTACTTTTTTTTAAAGCATTATTAGGTGTTGCTGTTTAGCAGAAAGTCTCCACCAATGCAGCCAGATGGATAACTAATAAAGTTACAGATCAATGCATCAATAAAGCACCTCAGTAATGGGTTGGGCCACCTCAGCAGCTTCAGTACTCCTTGGCAGAGCTTCTCCAACATAAGGACAGTGGAGGTACAGTATGATTCTTCTTCTTTTTCTGGTTTCCCCCTTTAAGGGTGACCACAGCGAATCATCTGCCTCCATCTCACCTTTTCCTTAGCATCCTTCTCTTAAGCTCTGGCTGGAGTTTCCCCTCCAGCTTCCAGAGCAAAAAACACCAACTGTTGTTGCCCGCTGCAGTCCGAGATAGTGGAGTCTGTCTCACAGCGTGACCTGAGACAGGTGGACTTTCAAAATAAGACAGATGGAAAAATTTGAAATAAACTGCAAAAATAAATAAATACTTGAGGAGTCATCAGTATACCTGAGTGGCCTTCCCAGGTATAGTCTATGTGTTGGATACACTGATAGTGGAGAGTGCTGTTCAGATGGTTCAGTGGCCTCTCTGTGCCCCCCCACCCCCACCACCATCACTGGGGTCAAAGGTTCTGGTTTTTCCTGCCTTCCTGTACTGTGTTATAAAGCAATGATAGGGCCATGCTTTAGGCATCTGATTAGGGCTGTGAAGCATTAATTAATATCAGTGTGTGTGTGGTACTGACTGAGTGCTGTAGTATTTTGGTAACTTGTATGTCAGCTCTAAAGCACTGCTGATTCACATCCTTTGCAGCTTAATGATGCTAACAGCTAATATTAATGAAAGTTGTAAATGTAGCCACTGCGCATCCACCACGGCCTAATTAATACAGTGCAGTCATTCAAGCGCATATGCAGCCAAAGTCCGAGCAGCATAAGCATCCATCCCCATCCGAAGCTGCGGCCGCTCTGCAGGAAGGCTGAGCGGCTCCGTACTGTCGGGGATCCACATGTTTAACAGAGTAATGAGCAGTAAATGCTTTATGTGAAGTGTCATCACGCATTTCCCTAAACTAGGGCTGTGTTGCAACTGGACTAAACTAATATATCAGCTGTTCATGTGGCTCAGAGAAGAAATGCAGAAACTGAATGCAAGGCAAAGTTTATTGCAGGAGAACATAAAAGTTATTGCAAAGAAAAGCAAAAGAGGTTGAAGAAGAAGCTTGTTTTTTTTTTTCAGTCTAATTATATGGTTCACCTCGTGTGATTTTGTTAGTTTTGTAACCCTGCGTTGAGGTTAAAGAGGCTGCGGTGGTGGTGCGAGAGCTGGAAGAGCTCAAGATCAGTAAGAGCCGAAGAAACGGGGAAAGAAATACGTTTGTCGAGGGAGGAGGTCGGGACGAGAGTCGAGAGGAGGCTATAAAAGAAAGCAAAAAAAAGGGAGAACAAGGATGAAGAAGGGAGGGGGGAGAGACGAGAGGTATCAGGAGGACTGTGGGCAGTGGAGGAGGAGCAGGTGCTGCTGACAGCAGCTTCACCGGTTCCTTTGGTTTCCTCACCTCCTGCGTGTTTACGCGTGAGAGACGAAACAGTAGTAAAGACCGCAGGAGCAAATGCGAGCTGTGTCGAGTGAATGTGTGTCTTGTGTTGATCGGTCGCGTGTGTTTGCCCCGGGGTGTTTGTGTAATGTAAAAATGGGCCTTTACCAATACGCAAATATCCGGCTCTGGTATCACAGCATGAGCTGTGGGTGTATGAAAGCAGACTCCTAATCAGTGTGCTACAAGTGTCTGAGACCGCTAGAAACATGGTGTCTTCGGCCGTGCCGTCAAATGGTGGAACGGTCTTGTTGTTGTTTTTCTTCTTTCTTCTTCTGGTTGTTACTGAGAAGAGTGAGCATTCACCCAATCTTTTTTTTCCTGGCAAACGTCAGGCATCATCTTGTTCCCATGGGAATAGTCAAGGGATGCACATTTTAAATAGCGTAAACACTAATTCTCAGTGCCACGTAAAGACACGGACTTTCTCATCCCATCTCAGCATCCCAAAAATGATCCGTGCGATTGTTCCAAAAACGAGCGTGTGACCATCTCATGGTCCTTCACCACTGTGGTTAAGATGTGGTAGAGTCTGGGTGCAGAAGCCATAGAAGGGTTTAAGTCCTAGTTTGAAAGAAACCATCTTTGGCTGATGCTTGCTGCTCTGTTGCTGCGTGAACTTCTTCTTCTCCCAGTAGCGTGGATTTATTATTAGCAATTTTTCTGGTTCCCCTTTAATATTTTTTTGTAGTATTTTTTGTAATATTGTGCTTTAATTGCAGGAGTGAGTCAGAGATGTTAAAAGAAAAAAACAAACCTGAATAAAAATGATGCGCTGCCACACGTGGTGGTCGTAGGGTGCATTTGAAAGCATTTTTTTTTGGGGGGGGGGCTTCACGAGCAGTTTTCACAGTGGTCTCTGCTAGCCTGGGCTGTGGCTGCCCCGTGGTAAGCCTTGCCTATAAGGACTTTGAGTGAATGGAAACCTGTGTCTCTGCAGGCAGGAGCAGCAGCAGGAAGCAGGAATCTTTAATCAGTCTGAAGTTTCTGTTTCCTGGAAGCTGGCCTCTGCACACGATTCTCTCCGTTTCATCCACTGTGAAGTCTATTGTTCTTTCCGGCTTTGTGCGATCTCTCTTCTACGCTCGCTCTCCCTGCTCCTTGGTCTCCATCCAATTAACTCGACCCTCTGCTTCTCTCTCTGTCGCTCTGCCTGTCTCTTTTTCCTCATTTATTCATTGAGAAGAAAAAAAAAGCTTCAGCTGAAAGTGGCAGTGTTAAAACCAGTGCGCTTCTATCAGGTGTGCTGTTTGGACAGCAAACATCCATCTGGTTTCCACAGCGACGGGACATCAGAGCCTTGCATGTGGGATATCTTTCCGCGCTTGGGTATTTGTCTGCGGTGCAGCACTGTACGTGTGCGCTATACACAACCAGGCATGCGTGATGCGTTCACAAGCTGATGTGCAGACACATCGCCTTTGATGTTAATTTATACGATGTGAGCAAAAAGTATGTAGACACCCCTGTCAACGTGCCGGAGTGCATGCTGATGTTCTGTTGTGTCTTAATGAAAGGAGAGCCCAGCAGGTGAGTGTCGAGTTATTGTGATGATAATGTGTATACAAAAATAAAGGCACATCCAAGCCAAAGGGAGCAGGTGCTAGACCCTAAACAAGCCAGTAATGAAGCATTTCAAACTGCTGCATGTAGAAGAGCATTTCACCTTTTGGCCTTCAGTGGGACCCCTGATAATAATAGGGGCATAATTTAACATTATTTTGTCAGATCCCTCCTGTGTCCACTCTGTGGAGAATTCATCACGTGTGAGGAAACTGTAAAAAGGCACCTGTCTTCATCAGACATGCCTACAAAAGGAAGAGTGAAAATATAGCAAAGGTCATGTTGTAATATTAATGTTCACCTTCAGTTGTCATGTTTAGGTGCCCACATACTTCTAGCCATGTTTCCTCTCGCTGATATGCTGCAGCGTGAAAGTGCAAGTGCGAGAAGGAAGAGACATGCAAATCAGCAGCAAAAAAAAAAAAACTGCAGCAGCAAATGGAACAGGAAGAGTTTTCACATGCAGGTGTGGAGTGCACGCACACACTGCACAGACAGCCCGGTGTGTCTGCTTCTGGCCTGAAACTGTGGCGATATCGAGGAAGAACTTTATGCATTAATCAGCTGAAATCGGCCAACTCTCGTCCGTCTAGTTTGCTCACCGAGCCATCTGTGCTGCTGAGGCTTTTTAATTCTGTAAGATGTTAGTCATACTGGTGAGCAGACACACACACACACACACACACACACACAGACCGCACACCTCCTACCTACCTGCTGCTCTGCGGATGTGAAGGGACAGAGATTAGCTCTGTGCGTGGGCGGACAGTCAGCACTGTGTGTGTGTGTGTGTGTGAGTAACGGGTGTTGGGGACAGTAGTCATTCAACCACCCGCCCCCATTGTGTCAAGAATAAACTGCAGTGCACTCACACACACCTACAGCGCGCACGGCACATACATTTTACTGCTTATAAATAACGAGCCGGGACAGGATAAGATGCTACAAACAGACTCAGAAATTGCCGGCAGCTACCATCCAAATGTTGGGATACATTCTGGCAGAGTCTGGGTTTTTCTACTCTGTCGGCCAATTTTGCAGCTAACCAACCATCATTTGGTCCTTCTGGAGTTGTATTCATCTGTAAACATCAAGTTACTGGCAAAAGAGGGGAATTGGCTGCTCGAGCGACAGAGATGGCTGCTGCTTTCTTGGAATACCTAAAAAAAAAAAAAAAATCATCATGTTAGAAGCAGTTTTTATATTCTTTTTATTGCACCTCCATCTTTCTGGGTCCTCTGGGCATGTTCATTCAGTGAATTTAAGCTATAGATTTGTTTCCTTTTTAACCATCCTAGAAAGTAGTTACATATGGAAACACAGCGAGGGAAAAAAAAAAGCTCACATTGAGCCCCGGAGCCACGATGATTCTCTCACCTTTAAGGTGAAAAGAAAGCATCGGGAGCGGGGAGAATGCTGCTGCTGTGTAAACACTTGGAGGATTTATTTTATGCCATGATGTCATTGTGACACATTACTGAAAGTGCTGGAAGCTCGTATCAAAAACACCGGCTATGATTCAGACTCCGGCAGTCAAACAAACGCGGCTCGATGTGCGTGACAGACACCCGACTGGTTGGACTGAAGATGCGCTTTTTGGGTAGAAGCGCGTTTTATTTTGCATCATTTTGTTTTTTGTGTGTGATATACTGTATATGCATTTTTTTTTTAAACAGCAAACTTGAACCTTCACCTGAACGCGCCGTCATTGTAGGGTGTTGCATTAATCTGCAGTTGCTTATTCACCGGCACCCCACAAGTTCAGAAAATTAACCCCATTATTTTTGAGATTATATTCTTCAGTAGATAGTCCAAAGATATTTTTGATACTGCAGAGACACCGAGGTGAAAGCACCAAAGGTTCAAATTTACAGTGAATGCCTGAGAAAAATACTATGATTAGCAAAAAGCACTTACTGTAAGTCTGGGCTGCAACTCTGAGTAATACTAGTTTACTTTTTGTAGAGTACAAAAGCCTTCACGGGCCTGCATGTGCCTTCATTCAACTACAAGGTGTTGTTTCCATAATATACATATTTTATTGCTCACCGCAATGGGCAACTCCCAGTGCCCGGAGCCAGAAAAGTAGTTGCACTGGGTTAGCCTTTGTCTGCCTTCCTGACATAAATGGGGGTAACAAAAGCCCTGAGTGTATCCTGTTCGCTTTGTGAAGTCTCTGACTGAAAGTTTTGGTAATTATCTGCCCTACATAGTAAGAGTTCTATTATTGGTGTTGTTGCGAGGTTCAGATAGCAGATTCTGATGTAACACAGTGAAAAATGGCCTCCGGGAAGACACTTTGTTCCTGAGAGTAAAACTAACTCAGCATTATAGGTGCTGCTAAAACCTGCCTGCAGGCTTTTTTTAATGATAGGAGAGGAGGAGAGAAGAGACGACGGACGCAGAGGAGAGGAGTGAATGAAAGGAAAAAGAAGACGTGGAGGGAGCAGAGATGTGTAAACAAGGCAGCGGCAAATCGAAGGAGGAGAGTAGAAGAGCTGGGAAAACGAGGAAAGGAGAGGAGACTGAAAACAACAAGGGGAGGAGAGTGGAGTGGGGAAGAGGGATGCAGATGAAAGAAGCTTACATAAGTGTGAGCATCATGCCTGTATGCGCAAACACACACTCATACATACCAGGAATAGTCTTGAGTCAAACATTTAAAGAGTTGTTGTGGGCTGGAAGCTCCCACTCTGGAAGCAGCAGAGCATTGATGCATCTTTCATTCAAAGACTCCCGAATCTCTAAAGGCAAGTTGCATAAAACACACCGACTTCTATAACGGCTGCCACAGTGCACGCTGCTAATTCAAGATGAATGCGCGAAGAAGGGCTCCTACAATAGCTGCTAGTGTGCGGAGGTTTTGCAGTTTGCGTCACAAATGTCTCCGCGGCCGCGGCTGGAGGCATCGGGGGCTAAATATATATCAGCCGGGAAAGGGGAGTGATTGTTGCGGTGTGGCTTCAGGTCAGTTTGGAGACATTTCAAGTTTTTTCCTGATCAAGGAGATGCCTATTTCTCAGTGTTAGCTGCTCTGACATACTGCCCTGGTCTTTAGTAGACGTCTACACGGGCATCCAACTGAGAGCTATGAACAAAAACATCGACTCAAAACCGTGAATTGAACCCAACATCGTCTTTACCTACCCCACTGAAGTAAACCAAAGGTATCCACCCACCCATTTTCTTCCACTCATCCTTTTCAGGGTACCCGGGGGGGGGGGACTGGAGCCTTGTTATAATATATTGATCAAATAATTAATTCAATGGTCCAAATGGCAACAGTGCCTCTCATCTCTGTCGAGAGGTCCAGTTCACTGGGTTTTACTGGCGACGATGAAGCGTAGCAGACAGCGAGCAGCCACAGCTTCCTGCGTTGGCATCTAAATGTCAGCCAAAGCAGACGCATCCCCGACTTTAAGTCTTAACAAGGTTTGGAGCGAGTTTTAAAATAAACCCACTGCCATGCAGTTAATGGCAAGAGTGAAATTAGGTAGAGAGAACAAAGCTGTTGGTTTTCTTTTTTGTACAAGGCTGTAAACATGTTTTTTTCTCCGTCGTAGAGTCGGGCATTTTAGCATGGGAGTCTTTTTGTGGCTGGCCTCAAGTAGCTACTTGAGAAACTGCCGTTTTTGGGCACTTCCACATCGACTTCATTTTCAGCCTCTTGATTGAGTCAGACTTCTGTCACTTGCAGGTTTGAGTTTCAAGCAGAGGAAAAAAGGAATTTGCTGTAATTAAACATCAAAACGATGGAATCTGTAAGATGTTACTGATACTGGTGACTAATGTAACATAACCTTTTTTTAAATGCTGCCTTCGCCAAGCTCAGTATAATCGAGCAGAGCGCGACAGAGATCTTGATCTTTGCATTGCAAATTGAGCAAGGGGAGATTTGCTGTCACCCTCAAGGACGTTTTGACTGCAGAGTTTCAGGATTTTCTCCAGGAGGAGAGTTAAAGCTGTTCACACAAACCGGGATCGTTGCCCACCTGACAAACATCTCAGGGGCAAGATGGCAACCCCGGGTGCTTTCACAAAGATTTCAATCATGTTCAAGAAACGTGGCGGTGCTTCCACCGACCTCCAACATTGTATCATTTCTCTGCGTAACGTTACGTTCTTCAGTGGTTGTTGTCGGTTCACAGAAGAACCTTTAAAGGTCTCCCAGCGCACGGAGCGTCCATCCCCGAAAAAAATCTGACTGCTCCTTCCTCTGTCCATCTCGCTTCCTGGGGCATTTTGCAAACTGTTGTGGAAAATGTAATGAAGCTACACGCATGCGTGCACATGTGCACACACATACACACATGCACGTGGCTAACTCAGTAATAGTTTCAAGGCTGGCCCAGCAACCCTGTGGAAAATATGACTGCCTTCGCTTTTCCACTGGCAATTTACACCAACAGGACGCCTGTTTTTCCCCTCCTCACCTCTTCACCCCCTCCCCTCTGCCTCTTTTGCTCTCTCTCTCTCTCTCTCCCCTCCATCTTTTCCTCCATCTCTTCTCTCTCTTTTTTGCTTTCTCTGTTAAGTGGAAACATGTTGGTCAAACAGCCACAGCTGTGGAAGAACCGCTGTGTCGGAAAAGAAAACTGTAGGTACAGTGCATATACTGTATGTTTGAGCGTGAGCCAGGAGACCGAACATGGAACATGGAATTCTTTAACGGCCTAAATTGGTGCTGTGTCACATTATGTTTCCCATGTTAACCACAAGGTGTGTGTGTGTGTGTGTGTGTGAACCCTTGTTGCCTCGTCAGAGCCTCTGTGGCACAGTAATTGTGCACTTTTCTGCAGAAATACTGAGCAGCATTGGAACCAAACTGAAGAGTTGGTAAAATGTGATCGTTACTCAGTAGCTTTTCTGACGCTTTTTATCTTATCGCACGATCTGGGCTAACGGGTGAAGCATGCCAAGTTGTCATGAGTGCTTCTCATGTAGCCCTGCAGGCTCTCGCTCTGCTAACGAAGGCAATGCATCTGATACCTCCAGGACGGTTGCTAAATGGACCGTGTGGTTTGGCTGCCACTGTTTCCAAATTCAAAATGAATATTATTTAACAGAGAAAGTTCCACCCAAGCAGCAGCCCCCAGGCCTGCGAAATGAAGCCGATCCCAGGAACAGAAGTTTCTCGAATAGCCGCTTGAGGCTGGCTCCGAAGGCAAGTCAGTCCCCATGGAGTCCAATGTTAAAGTGCCCAGCTTTACAGCAGCGATTAACATGCTTACACCCTGGCACCCTGGTACACAGTATTGGTCCCAATAGCTAATTTCCCCCTTCTTTAACTGAACAGTGAGCCAACTGCATGTATTTCATTAGGGCTCAAAGTTTTGCAGGGTTAACGTCACTGCTGCTTTGAGTGACAGGTGCCCATAGCTGTCAGCTCTGCTAATTCGACCATGTTTGTGATGCTGTTGTCTTTTGGAGCATCTTTTATGTACAGTCTACTTTTTGGCTGAAATGTATGATTATTATAGAAGGATCCAGAGTTTGGGAAAACGAATGGAAACCCCAAATTAGCAGCACGTGTACCGTTAATGGCGTGTGCAGTAAATTTATCGTGATGATGTAGTGTTAAATGCTGCTTATTCACGCAGTTTGATTAGCTCAGTCTGAGCTGACTCTCTGATGGACTCATTTCTAATTTGGTCCGTCCTGATCACTCCCGATGAAACTTTTAACATCTCAGGCTCCGCCTCCTGTCTTTCCGTCAGTGTTTGCCATGTTTTCAAACATTTTTTAATAAAACCCAACACTTCCTTAAAGGTTTCACAATTAAAGCTTCCCAGCGAAGAGTAGGGAGTATCCCCAGTAAGCTGCCAGAAACATTTTAATTTGAAACAGATGGTGAAAGTTAAGAGCAACCAGAGGTAACAGCAAACAAATGGGACTAAATTAGAAAACAATTTGAGAAGTCAAGGAGATCGGCCTTTGGTTACACAGTAGTAGAAAAGTGTAATTTGTGAGAGAAAAGCCAAACTTGATGTCATTTGATTTGACACCGGAGGTTCTTTTCCAGGACTAATATGGTAGTGGTCTCCTCGTGCATGTCTTTCAAAGCTGGAACCACACACAAACACACACATGTGGACATTGGACAGTGCTGAAACAGACCAGAGAGTGACCTCACCACTCAAGACTTTCAGACTGCAAACATGTCATTACGTGTGTACATGTACAGCATCATAAAGCAATCATTGATTCGCATGTCTCACGCCGGCAGACTCAAAAACTGTGTTCACATGTGTTTGCACCGCCAGCGAGCCTGGAAGAAGAATGTGCGTGTAAGAAAACAGACAAATACCCCCGTGCCGTTTCCCCCCTCGGACTTTATGAGCCCGCAGGGCTTTCTTTTCATTTGAGGGTTGGGAATATTTTCCCTGAAAAAACTTTTTTAAATGAATTCAAATGCATTTCTGGACTGTTCGGGGTTTTTAGTTGTTCCTTGACAGTGCAGTGACGAGAGGCAGTTAAGTGGGCTAGAGAAAAGGAGAACGTGGCCAGCTGGAAATCTAAGCAGGGATCAGATGCTGATACAGTAGATACAGTATGCACCCCAGGGATCTTCAAGTCCAGGCCTCGGGGGCCGGTGTCCTGCAACTTTTAGATGTGTCTCTGCTTCAGCACACCTGAGTCACATATAGAAGTCATTAGCAGGACTCTGGAGAACTTGACTGCATGCTGAGGAGGTAATTCAGCCATTTGATTCAGGTGTGCTGGATCAGGGACACATCTAAAACCTGCAGGACACCGGCCCTCGAGACCTGGACTTGAGGATACCTGATGTACCCCAACCACTCGCCTATCAGGTCGCCTGAATTTTTGGGTTTCTCTTCTCTCTCTCTTTCTTTTTTTTGTGGAGTTCAGATGCCAGAGTCGGTCAGCACTCAGCACCAGCACTGCAGATTGTACCAAAGCACCAGCTGCGTCAGCAGTATTTTATTGTTGTTACAGGTTAATGTGAAGCATTTTTTACATTTTTTTCCCACTTTATAAGAATTGAAGTTCTCAAAAGGGGGATCAACCGTCTTTAGAGGGGATCATTAGAGATATTAATTGGCACAACAATCAAACCGACTTTAAAATGAGTGTTTGTTTATTGTATATTTTTACATATTGAGGCCTTGAGGAAACGTGCTGGAGAAACCCGGCTCTTTTCTCACTGTAAAAACACACTTAAAATCCTCCCACACATCACCTATGGAAGCCCATGAGGGACAGTATGAAGCCTGAAATGAAGCTAATGAGTAAAGTGAGAGCCTGTGGAACTGTCACACCGCAGTACCAATACTTTTCTTTAATTTTGTCCCTTTGCAGGGTTTATCCTGAGTGCCAGTCATTATCACGACATGAATATTTTATTTAAATCCTGCTTATTTAAAGTCACATTAGAGACCATTTGGGTGTTTGCTCTGTGAATGCGAGCAGCATTTAGCGATCCAGTCTTTAGAAGATAAAGTTAGATTTCTTCTCCGTCACAGAGCGGCGATAAGTTTGGAGTGTTTTCCGTTGTGTAACAGAAGCTTTTATAACTGTAATTCAGCAGCAGCAAAACTGTAACCTTGGCACACAAAAAACTTCCTCCTCCCACACACACACACAACACACACACACACACACACATACACCCTCATCCTGTCTTAGCAAACCTGCCTGTGCTGCCACCTCCCACACATTTGCTCTATTCTGGGCGCACACACTCATATTTTCGTATTTTTTCTGGGAGAAATATTCAGTAGCATAATGACTTCCTACCTGCTGTAAATCAGTGTCTACAAGCTGCCTGCTGGAGTGTGCGCGTGCGTGTTTGTGGGCGTGTGTGTTGCGCATCACAGTTCAGATTGAGTTCATTTGATTCATGTCTCGCGCACACTTTTAGATTTAATTTCAGTCCTTTCTGGAGAGCCTCTTCTCCCTGTTTTTCTCTTTCGAATCCAGCGTTGCATGTGCCAAACAGGTGATTGACAGCACTAAATTAAAACCAAACACGGTTGCCTCGACATGAACGGCGGGCAACGTAAGTGCTTGGCTGACAAAGCAACGATGATGGTTTCGCACTGTGGAGATAAAATAATCAGTTTTCGGTGATGATATTATTTTTGTTTCAGAAATGAATCCATGTCTTCGTCTGCCTCCGAGGCCAATCATAACACCCTCCTTAGACATTTCAATTCTCTTTTAACCCCCAAACCCTCCACTGCCTGTGAGTGTGAATGCAGACCAGAAAGTGGCAAAGCAAATTATTTTTTGTATCGCTTTACATGAGATGGTGCCGACAGCTCGCCGGTACAGCGACTGCATTGGCTGATGAGCCTGAACAGCTGAAGTGTTTGGCTTACAGCTAATGGAGCTCCTGCCGGCTCTTTAGTGACAATCAAGCATAAGCTGGATTGTGCGGAACAGGTGACATGATAGCCTTTTTCCACGGGTCGCCCTGTGACCCCTCGATCCTGCAAAATGTCTTGAATCGAGCTGGTGAGGCTGGGGTGTTACGGGAAGCATCTGCCAGCTTTTTGGTATTTGAACACAGCCGGTCCACGGGAGCATCAGTGCCGAAGTACCTTTTTTCCCCAGCAGGGGGCGAATCCTCCAAAAGGAGCACTTGCTACGTCAGTTTCTACTGGAAAATGACCCGTCAGCTCTCTGGAAGCTTTTCTAATGAGTTTACAGCCTTAATTGCTAATTTTTACATTTTTTAGTCAGAAAGGGAAAGCTTTACAGCTACCTTTTGATTGACAAGTCATTACTGCGCGAGTGCTCAGTGTCTGTCAAACATAACCACCTTCTTCACATCTGGTTGCGATTTGTCAATCATCTGTGATATTTATTTCACTCAAAATGTAACTAGAAGAAGACTGAAAATCGTGGTTGCGGTTATGGAGCGGGTGAACAGCGTGCTCATTTTCTCATAGACTTTTATGGAATTTGACTTCTTTTTACAGGTGGAGGCGCCCCCTGCTGGCCATTAGAGAGCGTGCATGGGTGTGGTACTGCGTGTGGTGTCCATTTTTTATGTACAGTTTATATCTGCAGTTACTTGCGAACATGTTAAAAACTGTTTAAATTTACATTCAACAAAACGAATGTTTAGCCTGACGTTGCAAACTGACTTTCAGTATTTGTTCTCGGTGCTTTTTATAACTTCTCTCACATTCATTTTTGTTTATTTGTGCTGATGTAAAACTTTTTTTTATTACATTTTTTTAATTTCTTGCTTTTGTTTAAGTTATCTGCCTTTTTAAAAAAAAAAAAAGAACGAGGACCTGATTTAGACAGCATCAGTCCCTCTGGATCGAACGAGGGCTTCTTTTTCGAGTTGCCTCCTTGCAGTGCCACTCAACGCCCTCAAAAGAAAAAAAAAATCTTTTGTAAAAGCGGCAGGCAGGTTGAATTTTGCACCCACAATAGCAGAAAATAGAGCAGAATTCGGCGCAGCTCCAGTAAAAGGCAGCACGGGTTAGGAAAAAGTCTCACTGCATTTTACCTGGAAAAGCTCTCGGACCACCTACACGTATAACCCAGAGGTGACAGCAGCAGCTCAGGCACTCTCTTTTGAGGCTGTCAAAAAGCTCTTTGGGAAATGTAGAAAGTGAATAACAGAAATAGAAGTGAAGGAGACATTTTGAAGGATGGTGGGGATGGAGAAAGTGTTATATTTCCCTTCCTAGGAGCTGGATTTTTCTGTCAGTCGGTAGAGCTGCATGTGCTCCTCTCCTGCTAAACCTCATTTCACTTATTTCATGCTGGGAACATCCTGGTTAGACCACAAACTCCTGCTGTTGGCCTTCACCGGACCAGCTTGAGCTCAAATGCCTTGCTCAAGGGCACAGTAGGTGTGTAGAAGGAAGGTGATGTTTCTAATTTCCATTAAGATATAAGTCTTGTGCAAACATCATAATTCACACATGACTTTTGTATAAAACTTTTACCTGGCCTAATGTAAGAAAGCAGGTATTGTAATATAAGTGCTGAGAAAGTGTATTTTTTTATTTATAAAACTTCTGGCAGGGAGTGGAATTGGCCTCGGATTTTATTTGGCCTGGCACAGAGAAGTCTTTAAATTTAACTTTGCAGCAACCTGCACTCGGCCTGCCGCTGCGGTTCGCACATGCGCCGCCTTTGTTTTCACCCCGAAATTAAAAAGGATGTTTTCTCTCAGACAAACTTCTTCACGCTCTGTCCACGTCCTGCTAATCCTCTCAAACCACACCGCTGCTTTCGATCCACACACTTCACTTCAAATTTAATTTGTTTGGTTTCTGCGTCATAATGTTTTATGCTTTGTTTCATTCTTTGAAGTTTCTCATCATTCTTTTTTTTTTTTTTTCATCCTAAATTCACTTATCTTGTGTTAACGGTTAAATTATAATTGGATATACATGCTACTTCTAGAAGACTTAATGTCAGTTGCAATTTACAAAGGAAATCCTTTCAAAATAAAACAGGAATCTCAACAAAAAAAAAAGAGCAGATGGTATCACCCCGTTTCCCAACAAAAGTGCAAACATTGGACAATTTAGAAAAATTACATTATTTTTCACATCAGTCATTAACAGTTCAAATAAGGTCTTCATCTCCTCTCTTCATCTGTTCAGTAAGACTTTTTTAGGGTCATCAACATTTAGAGCTGAGGAAGCTAAAACCCCGACAGTCTAAACAGAGAGTACTGGAACAGGTCAGAGGTCAAGGTTGTGGTTATTACACCGCTCTGACCTGGGCACCCTCACATTAGCGAGGCTGTGGTGTAGAACCACAGAGTCTGTGCAGGGGTGGATGGATGGAGCCTCAGTCTCTCGTTTCCTTTTTCTGACTGGCTTCTTTTATCAATTATCACTTGACGACTATGACACGCTTTCCCTAAACCTAAACACGTCATCTCTGAGCCCAAAACCGTCCAAGCAGAGGTACATTACAGCCACTACCTGGACAAGGTGGGCTAATTAACTTTATCGGGAAAATCCCTTATTCTCCTAAGCATTGGTTCTCCCTGGTATATTCATGTTCATTCAACTTTAATTAGAATGGGTTTAAGTAGACGGTATGGATATTTCAGTCACTTACTGGCACAGTTTACATCTAAAGATGGTTGAAGGGCAGATGAAATAACTCGTTATGAACCAGCTCCCACTGCACTCTTCAGTGCACACACACACACACACACACACACACACACACACACACACACACACACACACACACACTTATCCATCATTATATCTTCAGGTAAATCAAAGGAGGGTTTTAATGGAGTTGTGTGTGGTTTTGGTCCAGTTGGGCCAAGACAGAGCAGAGCCAAAACACAAACACAATGCCAGCTGCCCCCCGGCTGTATAAAGTTGTTAATCACTGAATGGAAACCTTTAGTAACACATTTAAATAATTCACTTAGCGTCTGACCACCCAAAGCACCAGAACGCTCGCCTGCCGCTCAGAAACACGAACCCAGCCTTTGTGTGTCTGTGCACGCATGTATTTGGTGTACATGTAACAGTGTGTGTGTGTGTGTGTGTGTGTGTGTGTGCGTTAGCGGAGTAATGGCATCTGACACCAGCTCGCATGACCCTCTTCCTCAGCAGCTACGTTCCATTTCAAAACATACCTCACCTGAATCCTTTCTGCTGTGGCCTAGTTCCCCAGTTTCTCTGCTTGTTACCTTTCTTTGGATTTTATTTCCTCACCTCTGTCCTGTTTCACTCTCCTGCATATTTATTCCTAAACTGTCCTGAATCTGTTGGTTCTTATTTCATTTACTCTCCTGTGTCTGCGCTTTCTGGCCTGTGTCTGCGTGTGCTCGTTTCCTGGTTTCTAGCCTCGTTCCCTTTCTTTATTTTTCTTTCCTCGCCTTTGTTCTGCTTTAGTCTCTTCATCCAGTCTCCCTCATTCTTTGTCCTCTCCTTTACTTGATTCCTTGTTGTTTTGTTTCCTAACCTTTCCTTCATCTTTATTCCCTCAATCAAGTCCTTAGAGTTTTTCCACTTGGCTCTCTTGCTGTTGCATCCTTGTTCTCTTTATTCTTTCTTGGGTTCTGCGTCTCTCTAAGGTCTAGGTTTCCCTGACAAGTGCTTTTGTTCTCTCCTTGATGCCCTTGTCCTTTGTCCTCACTCCTTTGTGTAATTTCCGTGTAATTTGTGCCCTTTCTCCTGCTCTTTTTGGTCTTTTTTCCTCTTCTTGAACTGTTTTTATCCTCTTTGTTCTCTTTCCTCTTTTACTCTCTGCATTATGTGCTTTTTCCATCCATCTATATTCTTGTAACCATTCTTGGGTGTGTGTGTTCCCTTTTTTGTTCCCTTTGTCTTCCTGGAGTTTCTATTTATTGTGTTTTCTTACTGAAATCCTCTTCCTGCCTTTTACATCTTTGTCCCTCCTCGTGTGCCCTTGATCCCTTGTGATCACGCATGTCTTTCTTTTCTCCTCTGCCTTCATAAATTTCCCCTTTCTTTCCCCGACCATCATTAGTTATTCCATCTTTTGTGTTCCTGTTCTCTCTCCTGTAAGTCAATACTTCAGCCTGGATCCCTATTTTCTTATTTCCATATGTATTATTGTTCCCTTCTCTGAGACATCATCAGTTTCTTTGTTCCTTGATGTTCTTTCCCGTATAATCCATACCTGCGTCCTCATTTGTGTCCCATGTGATTGTTGCCTTTCTGTTTCCTTGCACCACTTCATCCCTCCCCACGTCTTCTGATGTGCATTCTCCTTCCTTGTCCTGTAGTCTTAATCGCAGAGTATCAAAGATGAAGCTGGGTTCTAATTTCTATTCTTCTCATTGCTTTATGATTACAAATATATTATGCAACAGACAGACAGGCCAGGACAAAAATGCACAAATATGCTTTCTCTCTGTTTTTTGTCACAGGAATTCCAACCATTTGAGTTGGTATGCAGCACCCTGGCAGGCCAATTTAAGAATAACTAGCCACACACACACACACACACACACACACACACACACACACACGCAGCTCTGTCCTCGTCTGGGTCTTTCATTGAAAGTAAATGAGCGGCTTATCCACTGCATATCTGAATAAGACACTGTAGGAGAGGGATTACTGGTGAGTGTGCATGTGGGTGTGTTAGAGATGCACGCATACTCTCGTAATGATTCAAGGAGGGAAGGGGATTTGCACAAATGTTGATCTATTATCTTGTCGTTTTGGCAACATTATTCCCAACCGTCATTCCAATGAAGTCGGATGAAATGGAGTGAAAGAGAAAGAGGGAGAGAGAGAGAGGTGCCTTCAGCCCTCAGGATTGAACAGCCTCCCACACACTTCACAGAGCACCACACACACACACACGCACACACAGCCTTTTGTTCTTACTGCATGGTTAATGCCCACACAGTGTTCATACCTCCAGGGTTTGGGCACATGTGTGTATGAGTGTACTTGTACATACCTGCAAGCACGTCAGTTCTCTTGAATCTCTTGTTGCTTCGCTTATATCAACATGTTTACTTAATTAGTTTCCATAGAAATTCTGTCTTGTAAAGCTCAAGAGGTCCGAGGACATTCCTGTACAAGGAAATTGGGATACTGGGAGATAGTTGCAATATCCTTCGGAATTCCTGAAAGCCTTAAGTAACAGGTGTGCTGGAAAGACCCCAGCAGGACAAAGATGGAGATTCTGAAAACAGCTGAAAAGCAGCCAAATGTCGTCCCTGGGGTCAAACTCCTGGTTAGGTTAAGCTGCTGGCATCAATGTTACAACAGGTCAAGGCAACAGTGAGATGGGTTTCACTTCCGGTTCCTCATACATGGACCCTTTGTCACCACATTTAAACACACTGAGCATCTTTGAGCCGAACTCTGACACTGGGAAACCACGATCCAGCCAGGTACCTTTATGGTCTAAACCAGGAAGTGCAAAAGGAAGAAAGAAGAATACAAAGTGAGACAAAGACAACACACAAACTGGACATGGACCCCAACCTCCTGAAGCCCCCCCCCCACCCCCATGTTGTTATGTTATGTTTATGCAGCCCTTCAGTCCATCCACTGAAACAAGTCATTTTAGTTCCGCTTCCTTTAAGCCAACTGAATTCAGATTGGCTGTGCCTCACAAACAGAGGACTTGAACAGCAGGTGGGAGGGGCCTCTGTGCTCACAGTCAACCATAAAACAAGTACAAATATAATAGGTTACCATATTTCAGTAGATGCCCTGGCCCTAAGCTCCAAGCGGGTGAGTTTCAGTACATTTGTGGAGGTGTTTGTATTCACTGGACACCTGAACCTTCATCTGAATCCCTCGCAAATGTGCTGACGCACGTAAACTTATCTTTAGATGCGTCTTTCGGGTTGGACAATCGAAGGCCCGTTATAGCGCGTAATGAAAAGAGGACCGTTGAGTTTGCCTACACACAAACGCAAAAACTCAGATCAGGTGTGTTGTTTCAAGTAAAGCACGCCGTGGGTATAAAATGCTGCCTAGATCTATTTCCATGTGTATGAAAGCAGAGCTGATCTCTGCTCCTTTATGTTGAGTAACTGTGTTTATTTGGGGCATTTTGATAGATCACTTTTTTACAAGTGTTTGAGTGTGTGTGTCTTACTATTTTTACTTCTGAGCATTGCCTGTGAATGCGCTTCGTTTTGACCTACCTACAACTTGGGTGTCTCGTCATGCCCTTTGCCAGCCCACACACACACACACACACACACACACACAGAGAGACTGGTACATATACTTCCCACGCTCATACACACAAACAGTGCCAGTAGCTAAGTCTCTCCTACACACAGGAACTGGGGCAGGTTGTGTCGGTGAATGTATGAATAAAGCTTTATGTAAGCCATTCACTACAGGCTCCCACTCACGCTGCAGATTGTGACCATTCAAAACTTTCATTACAAAACCAGTCACCTTACATAAGGTTGAAGAGAATATAAGCCAAGTTAATCGTGTATGCTGTAAGGTCAGTCTCAGCGCTGGTGTATTTGTGGGGTGTGAGTTGAATTCTGAAGGATGTTGAAGTGTGCGTGATAGCAGCTGGCACAGCGGCGACAGGCGGGTTCATCCATATGAGACCTCCAAATGGCACCAAGAAGTCCAGCAGGAGCGAAATGATTCATCGGGCAGCTGAATGTGGCTGCTTAGGTTAGGATAACAAAGAGCTTGAGCTTGAATTTGTTTTTATGCTTTGCTGTGAAACTTGTCACTGAACTGAAGTAATCTTAGGTGCTTTTAAAAGATCCAACTAGTAGAAATTGTGTCAAAGTATTTTGCTGGGTCAAAAGAATGATAAAGGACAATTGGATGGAATCCAGTGGCCATTGCTAGATCATCTGCAGTAATTTATATTTGATGGTACGGCTCTGTTCTTCGACCTAAATGCCCTTCCGTGCTCATACGTGGAGCGCCTAAGGCGGGAAGCACCTCTGATAATTACAAACAGGTATTTGCATATGAATATTAAGAATCTGTAGGCAAGGACAAGACCTTTTGTATACCACAAGTTTTCCAGAGTCTGCTTTTACTTTGAGTAGTAATGATCAAGCACAGATGTGACTTCCATTTATTTCTGTTTACATGATAGAAAACCTACCATAAGCACAAATATTCGGTGTATTCACTGACTAAGCTGTTTGACAGCTATTTAAACCGAGAACTTTATTCCAGTCTCACCTCACCCTGGACTCGTGGTTGAACCCAGGACTGACATTAATCCACTTTCTGCTTTGGCACATCCGATGTGTGCTACAGGCGTCAAAGGACACATGAGCCGTGACTCATTGATACTGGAGCGTTTCACCACCGGGGAATTATAGCATGCACACTGCTGGATTCACGCTGTGAAAGGTCTAAATAAAGCTGCCTAGCTCGACTGTTATTAGCACCAATCTTGCCCTCTAGTAATCAGCAAAGATTGTCTGCATTTAGCTGTATTTATGTCAGCTGACCGTAATGCTAGCCAATCAGCATCACCTGATTATGATGCTAGCCAAACTGAATTGTTTTTGCCCACATACTTTCACTCTTAGCACCATGGAAAACACAAAGATATGACCCAAGGTTGAGATAATGCTTCTGGTATTTGTTTGTCTGTCTTTCTGAGTGGGCGTAGGGGTGCGGGGAGTAGCTACATGTGAAAAACACAAGTTAGCCCAAATTTAACGTTCCTGCTGCTAAGAATACAACATGTTTTCCTCCAGTGCTATTTATAGCTCTCACGTTGGGCCCCCAGACAGAAACGTCACTGAGCCTGGCTTACCAGCACTGAGGCCACAGTGTGTGTGTGAGTGTGTGTGTGTGTTGCAATCATAGTGCGAGGGAGGTTGTTTAAACTCTGAGATGAGGAAATGCAAAGCAAAAATGCAACTTCAGCATGCATGTTTATGTGTGCTCTGTGGCTCTCTGCTCCTTCTGCTGTCAGGTGTTGGTGTGGTTAAGAAACGTTAAACAACGGAAACACGCACATATACACCGTCTACTGCAGTTTTGCAGTGCAGTTACAGCGCCTGCAAGCACGCTGGCTACATCTGCGCGTGCCTCTTTTTGTTTCTGTGCGCCTGTGCTCGTTCTCTTGATTGCTTTTCAACCGAGTGCATACGAAGTTAGACGCAACCCAGAGGAAGGAAAGGTGCTTGTGCCGATGGCTGCTCTTCGGCTTGGCCTTTTTGGACGCCTACACATATTATGACACTCCGACGTCACTTCCACAGGGCTATTTATAAGCCTTTGTGTCTCTTTAGGAACAGTGTGGGTTTGCTTTTCATCGGTGACTCACTGAGTGGAAGGAGGAGGGAGGGAGGAGAAAGGAGTGAAAAAAGGCAACAAGCACAGATGGAATCCAGTGTGAAGAAACTAACTGAGCAATCAATGACATTTATATTCGCACATCAGGCATGTACTTGACAACTTAGTGAGTCGTCTGTGCACAACAAAGTCTGTGGTAGTGTGTTGAATTTAACAGCAAAAACTGTCGCATCAACACCAATCCAACTTATGGTACAAGGGTGATGTCAGGCTACAGGTTATTTACCATCTGTGTATCTGATTACTGTATTATTTTAGGACTTTGTACACGACACTAATTAGCCTTTTCTCTCCTTTGCTTTGCTATAGGTCTTTTGGTGGGAAAACTGAAGGACTTTTGAAGCTACAGAAAAAAGGATCTACAAGCACCGTTCCCTCAAGAAAAGTTAGTAATTGCCCTTTGAGTATTTTGTATGTTGTTAAACACAATTTACTACAAGTGTTAACTACATCATTTGCCTTGTTATCCACAAGTCCACAGACACTCTTCTTTGTTTTTCTGTCATCTCCAGGTCACTCGAGGTTTCTTCTGCCCTTAGATGAACTGGACAGAGAAACAACAAAGAGCAGTATTAGTGCTTTTACAAAATGGCAGAAGGAGAGAAACCTCTCTGATGTTTTCCACTGATGTTCCTCTTTCTGTTCCACTTGATAATTCCTGTTTTCAGCTTGGCTCTATAATCAGTCTCTCTCAGAAATGGACGGCTCTTTGGTCTTTCTGTAAGCTTGTTGGCAGCCAGCAAAGGTTCAGCTATCATGCCTGGTAGTTTTGGGACCTTGTAACCCTCAGAGACCTACCCTCCCAACTCCCCGCCATCCCCTTTTGCCTCCCTCTTCTAATCCATGGAGAGTTTCAAGAAAATGGAGGCTCGTGAATCACCTGCGACAGGGCAGAAATGCTCAAATAAGGAACTACCAAGGGAGAAGGTACCCCTGCAAAGAAAATGGGCATCAGAGCCTTCTGCAAACACCAAACGAAGCACTTTTGCTGACCTGGAGGTTCCTGGAGGATCAGCACCCCAGCAGAAGTACACAATCACAGGGAATTCTGGAAAGCTGCTATCTGGACCGTCTGCAATTGGGGCCATAGGAGGCCCACCATCTCAAGACCCCCAAGGTCCCTTTGCTCAGGGGTTCACCAGGGGATACCCTTACCAACTGGGGCAGCCATACCCTCAACATCCCCAATCTGAGCGGTTCCTCTCAGGAGCCAAACCACAGCCAGGCCTGGATCCTCATGCTTGGCCATTTGCTGGCCAGTTGCCTTCGGATGATCTGTACCCCGTAGGGCACCCGGGACACACTCGCCCACATGGGGCTGGTGCAGGGAGGTTTCCTCGGCACAAATCTCCCAGTTTACCCAGCTCCTTCGGACAGTATTCTCAGTCAGGCCCGGAGCCTGGAGAGGAGGCCTATGGCAAAAAAGAGCAGAAGCCAAAAAAGCCTGGTAAGTACATTTGTCACTACTGTGGTCGAGCTTGTGCAAAGCCCAGCGTCTTGAAGAAGCACATCCGCTCGCATACTGGAGAGAGGCCATATCCTTGTGTACCCTGTGGCTTTTCCTTCAAAACCAAGAGTAACCTTTACAAGCATCGCAAGTCCCACGCTCATGCCATCAAAGCTGGACTCGTACCATTTTCAGAGCTAGCTGTGGCCCGTAGTGGGGACATGGACCAGGCATCCCCAGTGGGTGAGGCTGAGGTCCACTCCGATGGAGAGCAGAGTACAGATACAGATGAGGAGGGTGTGGAGGTCACCACCATGCTAACAGACAAAGACAGCCCCACCCTGCAGATCTCCTTTGAAGCTGACAAGAATACAGGTTATTTTCCTCTATAAGACACTTTCAAAAATTTGAAAATTAGAATCTTCCCAAAGAATCAAAACAGTATTGCTTCAGAGATCCCCTTTCTTAATCTGTGGCTAGTTGTCCAAATCTGTTACAGTGAAGGCAGTAGTTCATTTTTGTCATGGGCCTTTCTCACAAATATCAAAAGTAAAAATGTGTCAGTTAATAATGATGATTTTGGATTTTTATTGTACTGTTCAGCTACAGTCATTTAAGGTCTGCCTGGATTTATTAATTCTGATATATCATGCTTTAATCTGTATCGTCTTTGTTTTTTCCTACTGTTAAGGTGGTGCAGAGCCGGCATATGCAGACTCACCTGAAGAGCTACCCATGGGATCTATGAAAGTGCCTATTCTTATCGTTCCCAAGCCTGGGGGAGTCCCCTCCACAGGGATGGAGTGTCCCCCCTTTCATGACATAAAAGTGTCACACCACATGCTAGCATCACAGGCTGGAGGAAGAACACGTTCACTGGATGACTCCCCCACCATCAAGCAACGTTTGGCCCTGAGGCTAAGTGACAAAAAAGGGCAGGACTCTGAGCTTGCCATGTCCCAGTCGCTTAACCTCCTCAGTCCTCACAGCAAAGGCAGCACAGACTCTGGCTACTTTTCACGCTCTGAGAGTGCAGAGCAGCAAATCAGCCCTCCGAATACCAATGTCAAGACGTACGAAGAGATTATGTTTGGTCGAACTTGGTACTACCGACCCAACTCCAGGTCAAGACACTCTATCACAGTAGGCATGGCAGGGGCAGACCCCACTAGCCTGAAGCAACCTGGTGCTATTTTGGAGATGGGGAAGATAGCCGAGGATCATATCTCTTTCAGAGCAGATGCAGGAATCTCAGAAGATCCAAAGCAATATCCAACTGGACCGTGTCAAAGCAGTACAGGACTTCTAGAGCCTCCATCAGATTCTGGGCATCTTATTAGGAGTAATTCCATGCCAACATCTACCCCTCCTAACCTCAGTGTTCCCCAAGGAATTCGAGGCAGCCAATCCTTTGATAATGTCGTGGCAGATGACGTGTTTTACCCGCCGGGCCATCGTAGGCTCACGAGACAGAGTGCATTTGAAAATTCAACCAATGAAGCCCATGTAGGAGAGGCTGAGGGCTTTGGACACATGCCTAAGAATTTAGCTTCATCTCTGGGTGTGAAGATTGGTGAGCGCACCCCAGGAGTCCCAGAGCATGTTGCCATTAGCCATTATGGTACTAAGGTTAGTATGTCAGAAATAGCCACAAGAAAAAGGAGGAAAGAAAAGAGTGTTGGGGATGATGAGGACAGCCCTGGGCACTGTGACAGTAGCTGTAGTGGTTCAGTGGAAATGATAGGGGACTATGACTTTAAACAAGGTAGTTTTGATGGGTCGAGGGCCACCCCGACAGGGAAGGGTTCTCTTCATAGTGCGCACAGTCAGTCTGACAGCTTTGATACCTGTGCCAGCATGTGCTCCGAGGACATTGCACTATTTCCTGATTCTGAGGGCAGAAAGGCAGCTGGGAATGTCATATCAGTTATCCAGCACACCAACTCCCTCAGCCGTCCAAATTCCTTTGACAAGTCAGAATCTTTTGAGCAGCCAGCATATCAGCCTTCAGATAAAGCTCCATGTAGTCAGTACTCTGAGCAATCTGACACAGAGCTCTTTGAAGATGCTCTAAGTCCTGAATCCAGCCTTCTGAGGACAGAGAGTATGGAGCAGCAGCTGCAAAGTGACAGTGACCTGGCCTCCCTTTCATCATCATCAGCTGCAGCCTCACCTGGACAGCCTTATCACATTCCACCCAAACTAGTCCGACAACCCAACATCCAGGTTCCAGAAATCAGGGTAACGGAGGAGCCAGACAAGCCTGATAAGGAAATAGAAGCTCCAATGACCAAGGAGCTGGAGAAGCAGCAGCAGCAGCATGTTGAGGAGTTTCAGCTGCCACAGAGGAGTGACACACTCTCCCAGATGCCATCAGAAAAGCTCCCACCCAAGAAGAAGAGGCTACGCCTAGCAGATATGGAGCACTCATCTGGAGAATCCAGCTTTGAGTCGACCTGCACCAGCCTTTCTCGTAGCCCCAGTCAAGAGAGTAACCTGTCCCACTCCTCTTCACTTTCCATGTCATTTGACAGAGATGAAGGTCTCAAGTCTGTCTCGCCAACAAAACAGGTACCCCCCCCTTTTTTTTTAGTAATTTCAAGTATATAATTTCTCTTGCAGCAATTTTAATCATATAAAATGAATATAACAAGGCAGTCTTATCAGACAGCATCTGTATGTTTGCAGCCTAAACAAAGCGGGAATCTTTTCTTTTCATTTCTGTAAAGGATGATTCCTCGGCACTTGGTGGTGGAACAAAGCAATCCGAGTTCCTGACTGTGCCAGGCAGTGGTTATTCCAGCCACCACCAGCAGAGGGAGATGAGGAGGTCTTCATCAGAACAGGCACCATGCACGCTTCCCACAGAGTTACCTGAAATGCGCAGTAAATCCTTTGACTATGGGAGCTTGTCATCCTCGAGACAGGGAGAACTGTACTCCAGTGCTTCTGCAATGAAGGAACGCCGACGTGGATATCTTGTTCGACAGGTAGCGTATAAAACAACGTGCTTTTGCAAGTCTTAGAGAATTACAAGGAATTTTTAGTTCAGTCCGGACCGTGATAGTTGAATGGGGATTGTTATTGCAATCTTCAGTGATTTATGTTTTGCAGCATTCCTTTTTTGTGCTTCAGAAAGAGAAAATAGTGAGTGTTAGTGGCAATAAACATGATTAAATCAAACACTATATGAAAAGAGGGAGCTGCAGTGAAGGTGGGTTGTAAGGAGGCTTGCAGATGTAGAGCAACTGCAGGCTGGCTGTAACAACTTACATAGCCCACCCTGTCTAGGATTTGCCAATTGGATGTATAGAATTGACCCAACAGCTGATGCAAGGTGGCCTTGAGTTCAGCTGGACTACCCAGACTGCAGCAAAGATTGAGTTCATTCACATCGTGCTTGCCTTGTCATTCAAAACAACCTTGCAGCTCTTTTAATTGAACATCTAAAAACCTCCGTCAGCCTCATTCAAAGACATCTGAATGAGGTCACACTATATCAACATAGCACACACAATGCAATCACATTGTTATCATGCACTACATTAATGCTTATTCAGTACCCTTGGCAAAGCTCATTAAATATCATTTTATTACAACTAAACCACTCTCCCTCAACATTTCTGCACTCCTGACAGGCTTCACTGAGCGTTTATTCAGAGGCAGTTACTCAGGAGCCAGGAGGTGCAGAAACATCAATCAAACAGGAGAGTTTGGAACATGGGGCATGGCCGGGCCCAGCGGGATCCCCCACAGCAGCACCGAAGCAGTCAGCAGGACCAAGAGAGCTGGCATTGGTGGGGGTAAGCCCTTCATTTGTCTTGGTAGATATATATATATGTTTGTTGTTGTTGTTGTTTTTTGAGTATCCTTATAGATTATCTATGTTTTATGCACAGATATGGGACCTCACCAGCACCAGCAGCACCACCAGCATATTCTCCAGCAGAGTATCAGTGAGGACAGCCTTCCAGAGGAACCTCTCTATAGCAGGTCAGAAACATATGCAGAACCTAAAGTAATAATAGTACAAGCCTGTTTCCAAAACATCTGGGAAGCTGTGTGCAATCTCTGCAGGTGTTTGCATATCATTTAAAGCCTATATTTAATTGAGAGTAATATCATGGATGATGGCTTTTAAACTCTGCACTGATAAGAAAGCCTGTAATAAAGGACATCCATGATTTATAAAAAGGGATTCAAGATTATGATTGGTCAGACCACAGGACGGTTTTGCACGTATTTTTGTAAAAACAAAAACAAAAAAAAACAATCAAATTCTCAGTTTTATTGTTATTTATTACTGCAGATACTCTTTGAAAAATTGCTCTAGCCTGTAGGAAAAATGATTATGTTTTTGCCCTCAATAGGTCCCAGCAGTATCGCTTGCAAGCCCAAGGCTCATCGTCAGAGGGAGAACATCCAGGTCATGAGGTCATGAGTAAAGATATAATGCAGCAGTACCAGAGCGGCCCCCCTTTTCTTTCTTTCTCACAGCCGGGCCTCTTCTGGAATCAGGAGGCTGAACCGACACCAAGACAGCAGCAGACCCAGCAGGCCCAACTGCAACTCCAAAAGCTCCACATCAGGTCACCTGGCAATGTACCAGGACACCCACTTCACAAACAGCAAGCGCTCCACTCCCTGCAACAAATCCACGATCAACAACCATTTGATGGAAAATCAGAAAATCCAGCCTCTCAGATTTACCCTTCTTCTTTCTCACCTCGCACCTCTCCTCTGTCGGCCTCTCTCTCCACCACCTCTTCCATGCTCCTGCAACAGATCCAACCTGTCTTTGCCACCCAGAACCTGGGTTCCCAGGCCTCTTTGCCTGGCTTGCTGGTTCCTGTACGGATCCAAACGAATGTGCCATCATTTGGTAGTGTTATGTACACTAGTGTTAGCCAGCTGGTAGCTTCTCATGGTAGCGGAGCACAAGGTTTAGGCTCAGCCAGGCCAGGCAGTGCTGACAACAGCAACATGTCTCCTCCAGTTGGTGTTGTGAGTGCCACCAAACCTCATGGAGGAGTTGGAGGAGGTTTCAACCTAGCGCACTTCCTAGGGCAAACTGATGGTGCAGTGCTACGGTACCCACTCTGGAAGGGTCCGGATTCACTGGGAGAGCAACGTCTGAACACAGGGATCCCCCTATCACTAACATCAGGCACTATATCCACCACAGATGCCTCAGGATCTGGCATCGGAGGCAGCAAGCGTATGCTGTCCCCTGCCAGCTCACTTGAGCTCTTCATTGAGACTAAGCAGCAGAAAAGGGTAAAGGAGGAGAGGATGTATGGACAGATTGTCAAGGAGATGAGTGCCGTGGAGCTGAGTGGAACCGAAGGCAGCAGCAAGCTTGAGAAGGGACAAGGAAGAGGTCTGAAGAGTGAAGGCTCCATGGATGATTCTGAAAGGATGTCCTCTTCTCCACCACTCAGTGACTTCCCAGTTGCTACAAAGATTGCCATTCCTGTTCGTTCTTCTGCCCCCCATCTCTCTGATGTCCCTCGGGCTCAGAGCTTCACCCCTCCCCTCCAGATCGTCACGGACCGTTCTCCGGCTTCAGGTGGCCGGGACTCCCCAGAGGAGCTTGATGTGGACGATACAGCCCAAGAGTCCAATTGCAGCCCAGAATCCATGGTGTCCTCCAATGATGCAGAAGACACTGGCAATAGAAAGCAGCCTACTTCTAATAAAATGCCTGTCAGCATGCTGGTTCAGCTCGATGCCAACCAAAGTACAGGATTACCCGGAGCGGCGGGTCAGACTCTGCTGCTCACAGATGTGGCAGATGTCCAGCAGCTTTTCCAGTTCCCTAGCTTGCGCACGATGAGCAGAGTCAGCTGGTGTTTCCTGAACTACACCAAACCCAACAGCACCCAGGCAGCTTTGCGCACCTCCGTCTACAGTTCATGGTGTGTCAGCTCATATAACCCCAATCCTCTGAACCTCAGTACCAAGGCTTCACTGGCTCTTCTACGGTCCAAACAGAAGCAGAACACTGATTTGATGTTCACAATGGCAGCCATGTCACCACCCAGCTCTGGAAAACTGGTGTCTTCTGTAGCCTGGAAACTGCGGTTTGATCAGGTACGTGGTGCAGTCATGAAAGTGTGCCAAGAAAAATATTTAACTGTGCGTGCATAAATGCAACTACAGAGATGCACAACCGCAAGAATCTTAGTCTGCCCTTCATGCTACTTTTTATTCCTTGTGTAGTTAAAGCCAGAGCTGATGCCAGTTGATGTCAGTCATTTTGGGAGGAAGATGAAGGGCGTGGTTTCATGGGACCGTTCGAAGGAGGAGCAGGTGGAGAAGGAGGTCTCAGTCAAACAGCCTGCCACTGAACCAACCCGCATCAAGATCTTCGAAGGCGGGTACGTTCAACAAAGAGACAGGGTTGGATAGCTGCGGTCCAATAAAGTCACAGTAAAGTTACACAGTAGTACACTAGTGACTGAGAAGAACAGAATATATATTTTCTAGGAGTTTGGGGCATTTGTGAAATCAAAATCATTAATATATAGGGACAATTCAAAAGGACAGTTCACCCCTAAATGTGACTTGTCAACTCTCTCTTTCACTTGTGTAATTGAAGCCAGAGCTGATGTCATTCAGTTGGCATCAGCTTGCTGGGAGGAAGAGGAAATTATGGTTATCACATGTACAAATCTTCATGTAGGAACTACTTTTTTCTGTCAGCTACATCTGCCACAAAAAGAAGCATGCAGCTAGCTAGCTAACATTAATGTTTACATCCTAACACGCCATCAGCAGGAGGAGCCTCTTGTTACAGGTAGCTGCACACCTGCGTCTGCTCGGTGATGTGTATGGCTGATGCAGCGGAAAATAGCTCCTTAATAAAATGAATTCACCATAACATGAGCAGAAAACACGTACAGGCCAGAAAGCCTGCATATTTGCTCCTTTAAAAGCATTTGAATGGCGTTTCTGCTGTCTGCGCTGTAGATCACATAAAGAGATCATTCTGCAGCTTGTTTCACACTTCCTCAGAGACTAGAGGGATAAAAAAGAAGAAAGGCAGATTAAAACTCTCAGAATCGGTTTATTTTTCTGTGAATTAAGAGGACAGATAAAACCCTAAAGAGATGCAAAGGTCAGTCATCAAAGGAGAAGGTCAGCCTTTGGTCAAAATTAAAATATATACTAACAAATAACTATGTTTTATGACTGCATCGATGCTTTCCCTTAGCAAGTCTTCACATGTAAGAAAAGGAATGCATCGCAAAGGAAAACAATGAGACAAATAAAACCGGATGATTAAAAATAGAGAAAATTGATTTATCGCGAGTGAATCTGGAGGCAGATATGTGGTGAAGAGCTGAAGTCTGTTTGCTTAAACCAAGATTTGGAAACGGTGAAAGAAACCCAGGCTTTAGGCCCTGTGGCCGACTAAGAAGCTCGTATTCCTAAACTCCCCTCACATGAATGAGATAAGTGACTTCAGACTCACAAAAGCTGTCTTTTGTCATTCTCTTAATCCTAACGGCTGAGTATTCAATAAAAATGAGCGCCGATGACCTTTGGATGAACTGTAACGACATCTGCCTCATCACGATTGGTCAGATAAATCTTCTTAGGCATTAAAAAAGAAGACTTATCCTTTTACAGCCTATTCTTTGGGCTTAATTTGTGCCTGTGAGAGTCGGGCCAGGAGCCTGAGCCTGGTAAACCCATCACGGGCTAACGACTTGAGCTGCATTGCTGTAATTGGACGTCGACTTTCATAATTCTTGCTCTCAGTTTTATAGACTGGTGTGAAGTGGGATTTGTCCCTCGTTAGTTATGTTTTAAAGCCTTTTTCACGCTGTTTTTCTGCCATCAACAACTTCAGTATTTATTTATTTTGCTAGTTGCTGCGAGATCTTTTTTTAAAAAAATCCTATTAGATTCCTTTATTCATTCTGCACAGTGTTTTATGAGTTTTTCATTTTTATTTTAGATTATTTGTATTTTATTTTTCAGTTTATTATTCATCTGTGACTTCATGCGTGATTGCAGTTTAAATAAATAGCTGCACGTGTCACACCTTTCTGAAAGCAGTGTGTGTTTGCAGAGAACACGTTTAGCCTTTTCTGATCGTATAACGTTCATTTACTCCAACACAGCTGAGAAGGTTTCCACCATTCAATGACGACAAAGTGCAGGACGCCATTGTCAAAGTTCAGCATGCACTTCTCACCAGAGCTTCATCCATCCATCTTCAGTTTATTCATCTATTTCTGCAAGCTTTTTATAAGCATTTTTGCATCCATATTTTGGAACACAACTCAGCTGATAAGTGAAAGCAGAGGCCAAAGAAATGCAGAAGCTAAAACTTCCTTTATGATCTTCTAGTTTTGACCATTAACCGTTTAACCACCGTTTCTGTTAAATATTTGACCCTAAGGTCCGAAAACACTGGTTAAAACCTTAATTATCTTACCTCACCTCATCCTTGTGTGGAGAAAATTCCCACATCAAATTACACATGAGAAACTGAGATGTGTGAGGTATTGTTTCAGCACAGCTGATGAAGAATTTATCACCAACCAAACCAACTAAAGTTTACGCCTAGGATAATCCAACCATGCCAAACTGTAATATTTTTTTTAGATCTGAATATAATGTGTTTCCTTCTCATTCTCAGTGTGTCAGATACCGTTATTTAGTCAAAGCGTCGCCCCAAACCAGTCACGTATGAATAAGGAGGCGTGTGTTAACATAAATTAAGCCGTTTACCCGTCCGACTAGTTTTCGGTGACTAAGTTACTGAGTACTTTGTTGCTCTTTAAAAACAGACTTTTAGCTCTTGGTATTAAAAACTGTACCGAGGGGGGAGGGGGGTCCACATAGCAAATTTATCACTTGGGACCTCTTAATAGGCTAATACGGCCATGTGAAACCTTTTGGGTTAAATAAAATATATGCACAGCACTAACTGTCATGTACTCAAAGCATGCGCTGAATTATTCATGGAATATGTAATCCGCTCCGGCATCTTTTGTTGTACAATCAAACTTCATGTTGTCTATTTGAATCCCCTAAAGATACTAAAATCTAGCTTCTCTTTTAATATCTCAACTGGAAAATTTTAAAGTCACATCTGGGTTTATTTTCCACATAGAAAACTCAGAGGTTTGCTCTAAAATGTGCATTCAGTGTTCAAATGAAGCCTGTATGAGGGAGTCTGGGCTAACCCCTGCAGGGAGAGACATTCCCACAGTGTCATAATGTTTTATAGCCTACAGTAGACCAAGGTTACTGAATGGAACAGACGGTGCAGACGCACACAACATGCAAATATACCCGTCTCGCTCTCAGACACACACACACATACAGGGAGTTATTAAATGCAGCAGACAGTGAAGTAATTCTCTGGTGTCCCCAAAGGACACTTAGGAGCAATAAGTGGATAAAAGCATACAAACAGAGTGTAAAGGAAAGACAAAGGTATGCACACCCGCACTCACATAAACAGGCGCTCAAACACATTATACCTTTAAATAAAAATAGGGTGAAATCCTTCTTTATGAAAGAAATCCATTAAGTGCGAGTTTTGGCAAAGGAACCAGAATCCTTCACTGGCTTTGTGCCTCCCCGTCATCTGAATGTTTCAGTAGTTTTGAAAGTGAATCTGCTTTTATGATCTTACCGTGCGCCCTGAATAAAATAGAATAAAACAAAATAATCATCATAATTCATTTTCGTAACTGGACACAGCTGTGCAAACGTCTCGACCCAGACGAGCACTCGGAGGTATTTCCCAGTCTGCAGCGCAGTTGAAAGACAAATTTCCCCTCACTGCTGCAGACGGATTGTTTGATGTAGCTCATATTTGACCTCCTTTAACACGTGAGGCCCTGAACTACACACTATCCGCTCTCCCAGCCACTGCAGACAGAACAGGAAACTATACAGTTCTCCAGCAGCTTTCGCTACTCCTCCACAAGGATTTATTCTTTTTTTCCCTTAGCACAAAAAAAAAAAAAGTGAACTAAATGTGATGCTTCTGCGGCGCAGCAAAAACAGACAGAATTTACCAGAATTTGACTGGCGGTTGGTGGTAACTTCCCTCCATGACAGACAGACTCAGGCAGACAGGCACTGATCCCGCTGCCAAGTGTCCGCTCTTTCACTCAAAGCCTCGTGTGGGATAGAAAATCACAGCTGACAGCAATGCTTAAAAAAAAAAAAAAAAAAGGAAATCTTGTAAAAGAATAAGTGGGACTGGTTGGAGGACTGTGGTTATCTTTTTTTTTTTAGAAGAAAGGGAACCGTATAAAGATAATGAACAAAGCCAGCAGTGGAATGCTCCAGTTTTAGCTTAAAACAAAGAAAGGCTGCATGTGTACGGAGGTTATGGCCAGGTCAGCAGAAATCACAGGGAAGATAAAAACACCAGGGTAGTATCTGTTAGTTTCTTCTTAAATTAAACACGTTAATCACCGTGAGACACAAGGTAATCTGTTGCAGCTTACTACAGACACACACTGATCAGCTGCAGCAATAACCCCCCACGGAGTGCATCACCAGATGCTCCACAGTGTGCTTCGAAAGCATCCCAGAAGCGGTTCTCTGCTCTCTGTTTCTGACAGAAGCCGATGAGCTGGGAAGTCGGAGACTGGAGCGGCATAGAGATTTACTTTCAAAATAAAAGACTTTGCTTGTGAAACTGCCTGTGCGACTTGAGGTTTTGCAAAGGACAAAATAAAACCACGTCGATGTGGCGTCACAGATGAGCACCTCTGATCCATCACGGGTTGGACTCAGCTCTGTCGGGCAGTCGGGTTGGTTCAAGCAGATGCTCAGATTGGGATTGTGGGAGTTTAGAGGCCACGTCAGCCTTGAGTCATGTTCCGTGAGTCATTTCTGAGCGGTGTTATTGGGGCATGGGTGCATTGTCCTTCTGGTGTCCCTTATGTCACCAGTGGTTATTGGTGGCATGTAGTGGGCAGTTACAAAATTGGCCTAATCTCAGCTTTAAGGCAAGAAGCTGAAATCACTCCAAATGGGAATTATCAGTCCTGCTGAGTGACATATGGCAAGGTGTAAAATATAGCCGTATAACAAAGAGCGAATCACTGCATGCGGATGGGGTGGATTGTTTTTTCTGTTAACATTTTGTTGTTCATCTGGGAGCGTCACGACCCTCGCGTGTCATCGTTCACCCAGGCTGATGTCGCTGAGCTCGTCCACGTCTCTCTCTCCGATGCATTTGAGCAGAGGGAACCTAATTTCAGCCTCATTTAAGCAGAACCTCTGTGTCAGCAAGCATCTGCGTCCTAGAGCATCACAGTGAAACGCTACAAGCCACGGGGCTGCTGACACTGACCTCTGACCTCTCTGTGGTGGAGGACAGAGAGGGGAAGAGAGTTTCTATGACGACAAATAGAGTACCCAACAAAGAAAGGAATACATTTTTTTTTAAATTTATAACTGGATGTGTGTGTATCTGTTTACTACTGCGCCAACCTTTAATTGTCCCCTTGGGAAAAATAAATTGTGACGAAGTAAACTGAATCCCAGCCAACCATAGAGGGCTGCTCAGGAGTTATATATTATAGCTGTGCATTATTTATCTTCGTACTGCATACATAAGCATAAATAACAACTGTGATATGACAATAATAATAATTTACTGGAAACATGACGATATTACAAGCAAAACTGTTGTTGTTTTAATAAAATGCCTGTTTTACTGGAAGTAAACCCGAATCGATGCACTGTTACTTTTTCTTTCCTGCAGCTATAAATCCAATGAGGACTACGTCTACGTCCGTGGCCGCGGTCGAGGGAAATACATCTGTGAGGAGTGCGGCATCCGCTGCAAGAAGCCCAGCATGCTGAAGAAACACATCCGGACGCACACCGACATCCGACCCTACGTCTGCAAGTTCTGCAACTTTGCATTCAAAACGAAAGGTAGGGCTTCCTTTATCACGTGCGTTTTTGCAGTGCATTGCGTGTAGTGTCAGTTGAAGCAGTCCGTGAAGTTGCCTGCCTACAGCTGCTGTGCATCTGCAAGCCACTTTGCAACCCACCTCCACCCCTTTATGCACTCTTCTGAATCTCATCTGTTGTTGCCGATGCCCGCTCTGCCCTGTGCTGGAGTTTTGCTGCTTTATTTTTATTTTATTTTTATTTTAAACCTTTATTTTACCAGGTAAAAATGTTTGAGAACTAGTTCTCATTTACAAACACGACCTGGCTTTCAGATCTATGCTGGCAAATATAAGTTACTGGAGATGGAATTAATCTTCTTTCTGACTGAGCCGTATTTATCTCTGTATGCAAATAAAACACTGACTTATTAAGGCCGGGGTTCGATTTATTTTATGACTGCAGTGACCACTGGATATTGTAGATATCCATAATTATCTGATAAATTTGCTCCTTGACCATCACTTTAACATTTTTCCAGGTGCGAGCAGCTTTTTACGGCACACTTTTAGTGGGAAAACTCAGAGGGCGCAGAACTAAGTGGTTAAATGAATGAATAAAACATGCAGAAAGGCTGTTTTCTGTAGCTGCGGTCAGCAGGAACCTCCATCATATCAGAGGTTAAACATGCTGACTGGCTGATATCTGATCTTTAATAAAAAGCCATTATCTGTGGGATAGATTTTCAAACTCATACATGCAGCATGTGTATCTCCGGACTCTTTGCATTCTGCCAACTGAAGCAGGGTCCAGGTAGGTTGAGTAATTTTGTCATTAAATTACGTTATAAATTATATATCATTTGCAAATGATAATTTTGTGGCCTCGCGCGTTCTTCCACCGCCTCAGTTTCCATTTCGTCCTCTTTCTTTTACGCTCTTGTGTCGATGCAGCTCCGGTTCCCAGTAAGACTAGTCGAAGGGTCATTAAATGGTGTTTGTGCTTGTGTGTGCGTGTTTTGCAGGAAACCTGACGAAGCACATGAAGTCTAAGGCTCACATGAAAAAGTGTCTGGAGTTGGGAGTCTCCATGTCTTCCGTCGAGGACGCCGAGGCAGACGAAGGAGGTAGAAAACACACACACACACACACGCTTCTGAGCTGCGTTACATCCCGCCGTCTCGCTGAGTGCAGCCTGCAGAGCTTTCGGCTCGTTGTGTGGTTGTACAGAGACAATTAGTGTAATGGAAAGCAGAGCTTATCCTGACAGCCAGGATCCATGTCAAACAACCACACCTGACACACAAGCTGACTTACGAAAACACCTCTCACGGCCTCACGATGCTCCAGAAGCAACTTAAAGCTCCAGTTTAGAAAAAGAAACGAATATTAGCCGGTCATCCCCAGTGCCGAGGTTCGTGAGGATAAGCCAAGGAATACGCCATGCTATTAATCTGCTGATGTGGAAATAATCTGAAAATTATTACTGGCAGAGCTGTTGTGGGCCGATGTTGACGGATGAATATAATTTTCCAGGAAATATTCACCAATAATAAATCCTCATCAGCTGTCTCTCGGGGCCGCGGTTTCTGAACAGATGAGCCGGCTTCGGTGTCGCCGTTAATCTTCTGATGACTCGATAATGAAGCTGGAAATCAGTGGGATTATTTTTATAATCTTTAGAGTTTTCACCATTAGCAGCACGTGTGTTTTCAGGTGCCAGTTGTTGCACTTTGCTCTGCATCGTGGTGTCTAATTGTTTTGAGTGCGAGTCAGGCCGTTGCACTGGCTGACATGTTCCGTCACTAAGTACCATCCTGCTGCAGATTCACCGATGAAAATAGTCCCCAACAAAAGCACGATTTCTGAATCCAGAGCACAGCTGTTTTAGGACATTTCTCAGCCCCCTTTTTTAAATTAAACTATGTCTTTGTGAGCTATGTCTCTGGATGATTTAAGAGACAAATTGTCACATTTTTTCTGGTTTCAGTCTGTCAAAGGAATGTGAGAATGAATCCTCCACCGAGGCCAATGTCCTATTTCATTTTAAGGAAACTGCAACATAATTACCAGAAAATTTGCTTTTGCTCCACTTCCCTGCTAAAGTTCATGGAATTCAGCAGCATGGTTTTATTTTTGTGTACGCAAACGAACACACAAACTAGAGATCACACACCTCCGCCTTGGCCTTCATCTTGATGGAGGAATGTGGGTCATGTAACTATTCCCACATATTTTAGTTGATTATCAGTAAATTAACTTTCCTGCTAGCTGCTCAAATGTAATTACTTCTGCCCCCAAAATGTCCTACACCTGCCACAAAAGCAGGTCTTCGAGGTCACCTTCATTTGGTTCTTCCTCAAACTACAAAGACGAATTTCACAAAACTCGACAGAGACGTGGAACATGGGAAAAGCGGGACTGTTCTGGTTCACAGGACGGATTCTCTGAGTATCCTGTGATTTCTGTCAAAGTCCATAACCACAAAGCAAGATGCATCATTGGATAATTCAGTGTTCCATAATTATGGCCTCGTCTCTCCACATAACTACTCGCGAATTAAAGATGAACACTCGATTTCTTGTACCTCAACGAAGATGTTATTTAGAATCTCACACATCTTCGCTGGATAGTCTTCCTCGTGGGCGACCCCTCTGTGTTTCACTGACGGTGACTTTGATTAAACATCTGACTCTGGCGCTCAGTGAGAGCATCTCACCCGAGCTCTTCAGCTTTTTCTGAACAAGTGTTTCAAGAATAAAAAATGAAGGTCGGTTTGCATAATTTCTGTTAAAGTGGATGAACTGAGCCATTACCATCATATTTTACCAGGATGGGTCTGGTAGCTGCTGGTAATTCCCCACCATGTAGACCACCAAATTAAATTTAACTGTGTTTTGGCTCGCCGTTTAATTGGGATATGATCCCACATATATACAGGGGGGGGTTTTGGGAAGGAGAAGGCTACAGAAAATGAGTGAGTGAGTCACCGAGACATAAACACTGGTGGTTTGTGAGAAACTGTTGTATATAAGACTAACTGGAAAAGTAGTGCAATGTTAGTACAACTGATTTCCGCCTAAATACGATTTATTAACTGCGACTTCTTCTCTGTGCTGCATTTGGAATTTTTTTTTTTTTAGATCAGTTTCATATTTTTAGACAGATAAGAAGCTCAGAACAGGAAAAGTGCACCTCCCTTTTGACTTTGTCTCTTTGGAAAGTCACAGCGGCACACAAACTTTTTAATTCCCAGAATTAATGTTTTTCAGCCAATCGTCTGGCTGCATTTTAAAGGTCTGGTTACCTGCCAACAGTAACTGTGCTGCTACTATACAATGAGACCCTGCCAGCGTTTGGCTGGAGTCCATCCTGCAGGAAAAAACCGAAGTGTCGAGGGTTTAAATAACTTTGTTTTATTGTGTTTTATTGTTTTGAGCTGGTGGGAATGAGGTTTCAGTGGTGTTTTATTTTACATCTAAACTCCGCTATCACATATGAATACAAACCATTTCTCACTCCACTCATTCTTCTGTTCTCCGTGCTCCTTGTTTCCTTTGCTTTATCCTTTTCATCTTCCTTCGTTTTCTTCCTTCACCTTCTTCTTCCTCTGCCTTTTCTCTTGCCACTCCTTTAACTTTTCGTCTTTTCTTCTCTTCTCTCCTTCATACTCATCTCTCATCTCATGGTTTTCTTCTTTCTCCTCCTCTTTAAGATGCTGGAGAGGAAGGCCAGAGGTCTTCTGAGAAGACTTCCAGAGGCGAGATGGCAGAGCACCAGTTCTCAGACGCCGATGACTCAGAGGTCGGTGAAGAAGATGGGGATGAGGTGGACGATGAAGATGACGATGAGGAAGACTATGACGGTGACTCCACCCCTAAGACTCGTTCTCGCTCCACCAGCCCGCAGCCTTATGGCATGCCCTCACTCTCTGTCACAGCTGTGGCCGCCTCCCAACCTGTTCCTCACCTGTCTCATCATTCGGCGTCAGACCTCCTGGGAAACACCAACCGGCCGCCTCTGTTTAGCTACTTCACCACCGTGCCGAGTATCCAGATCACGCCGCAGGCTCCGCCCAGCGACCCAGCCGGGAGGGAGGCAGAGTACCAGAGAGGCCAGCAGCGGCTGCAGGGTAGCAGGCTGCTGGTCCCACCCTCCTCCTCCATGGATGAAGACCTCCCCGTCCCCTCCCCAACCTCTCCTCCCCGTCCTCACGACTTTCCTCACCCGGTTTGGACAACTCTGGCTGCCCCATCCCCATTTCCCCATCCTCCTCACCCTCAGCCCGCCGTTATCTCTCCCCGCGTCGTGACCTCTCACCCCGAGCAGGACACCTCTCACCCCGGCGGGACATCTCTCCTCTGCGTCACATCTCTCCTAAGAGGGACCTGGGAGCAGCAGGGGGGTACAGGCGAAGACATCTCACCCCGAAGGGGAAACCTGTCGGTGCTTTCCCCTCTCTCTCGGCCCACATCTCCATCAGGAAGAGACTACAAGCGTGACCTTTCACCACGAGAGCCGCCACAGGGGGTTGATCCGGCCTGTGTCTCCTCGCAGAGGGCTCCACCACCACCTCTACCACCAAAGGTAAGCTCAAATCTTGGTTCAGTGTCCAACTGTATTTGGTTGCCCCAGAGTAAAGGGTCATTTCCACCTGTTTGTTACATTTTCACCACTAAAGTGATGGGGTTTTTTTTGGGGGGGGGGTTTGAAGAAAGCTAACTGGTTTAAAACTGGTCCTGCAGCCAGAGTCAGGTCCTTCTGTTCAGTCCAGTATGCATCTGCCCCCCAAAACCATCCACCCGTGCCTTTCCCCTTTCAAACTGGCAGCAGGACAATTCTCCCTCACCACTTAAAAAAACAGTTTAACAGCAAAAGTCAGCTCAACTTAAAACTGCCCCGTATTATGAACAGATAAACAGATGCACTTTTTACCCTTGGTTAAGGCTTAATGTGATATTTCTGCCTATTTGTGATTCCCAGCCAGCACAGCGGAGCGCGGGGCCTGAGGCCGAGTCATCAGACTGCTGCGCTGGGTCAGGGAGAGTTCGGCCCTCTGGGACGTCGCACAGCCAGCTCAGAAATGGAGACGGTAAGATTTCGATCAAGTTTAGTCCTCAAGTTTATTCTTTTTAACTTTGCCTTCATTTTGCTTTCGCAAAATGCACTGACACTGTAAGAATTTTAATTCATTTAAAGTTACAATAGGTAAATCAGCTGAGCTCTGCATTAGTTAGAAGGCTGAGCCCATAGCCTCAATAGATCAGCTGATCTAAATCTCAGCCCACAGAGGGAACCCTGTGGGAGCTGCTTAACCTGCAGCGTTGATTCATGGAGCACTTTTCACACAATACAGAAGTCGAAACACAGAATCCAAAATAAAAATGAAAATCAATGTAATGAAAAGCAATAAAGAAGGAATTCTTTTAATGAAAATTCACATTCCGTGAAAGCTGATATGATACAAAAATGTTACCCAAGCAGCAATCTAATCTGAAAGAATCCACAGGGTCAGTGAACCTTAGGCAGCGCGTTTCACAGTACAGCTGTTCTGTAGGTGTTAGCTTATTAGACCTGAGTGAGCGAGCTTTGTGAAGCAGCCTTTGTAACGCTGCAGGGAGCCAGGAAGGGGGCACGAGTAGTGGGGTAGGTAAGACCGACCTGGTGAGTGGTCCGGTAAAAGCAAGAATTGTATGAGACGAAGGCACTGAATGAGCCCTATTGTGAAATATTTGATCTTAATGTATGTTGCAGCATTGAGAGGGCTGCTTGCTGTAAGTTTTGAAGTGCAGGGACTGCTAGAAAACAACTTCTAAGTCACACACTGATGTGAGATGTGTGGTTCTAAACTAATGCTGCAAGCCACTTTGCAGCCCACACCCAGCTCAGCTCATTTCTTTGTCATCACTGATGCGCGCTCTGTTCTGTACCGGGAAGAGCAGAGACATGCTGCCCGATGGAAATGACATCTTCTGATATTTTTTCTCTGGACCACAGTAGTCCACATTTTTGAACTTCAGGGAGTGTTTATTACCAGTAAAGGTTAGCCATGTGCTCCTGCTTTTTTTTCACAAGGCTCTTTGGCTCAGGTTTCTCTCTAAGTTTTATAGTTTGCTTATAAATGTGGATCATTTTTATTAGTCTTGGGGGGAGAATATTTGACCGTTGATGTGAGTCTTGATCATTTTTTGTTAACAGGGCTTCTCCTCACTTTCAGTAAATATATTAAAATGCTTGTGGGTTTCCTTAAACCGTTTGCCCCTCTAAACGCTACGGTTTCTGTGCAGCTTTTGGGTATCTGGGCTGTGATTCTGATGTGAAAAACCTGGAGTACGACTGAGGACTGTAGAAGAAAAGGACAAAAAGAGGGAGCCACGAAAGAGAGAACCTGACAGAGACGGAGCATCGAGACGAAAGCGTCTGGCAGACGGCAGAAACATTCAGAGAGGATGAGGGAATAAAGAAGCGAGTCAGATAGACTGAGAGGGTTGGCGCGAGGGATGATTGAAGATAGGGCTGCTGGGTTTTGGTGGTAATGGGATCTTGGCTGGCGGTGGTGTGGTTAATAGCGCGGCTGTTTTTCTTCTTAAGAGCCCTACTTCAAACTCCAGCTCCTGCTGCTGGTCCCACTTAAACAAAGCGTGAAGCAGAGAGCGACTCTGCTTGGATAACTGACTGCTCTTCAAATAACAGATTAATGCTTTAACAACCGTTTTTCATGCACAGGAACTCTGAGCCATCGTTCTTTGGATTTCTTTGTTCTTGTACCAGCACCTGTTGTTCAGCACCACCACACATTTCATCAAAGTTTATTAGTTTATTTTGTTACGTAAGATTTGGTTTTTCCAACGAAAAGCCTCCGATGTGTGTTTATTGTAACGAGCACTGACCGATAATTGTGTGTATTTATGTTGTGGGCATGTGCTGTCTGTCGAAATGTAAATGCTGGTGTTCATTTGATCAGTCTGAGTTTTTGCGGGATAAGAAATATTTCAGTAAACTCAGCGGTTTGTGATTGTGTCCGACAGCATGTTTTCATCTTCATCTTCTCTTTGGTTCCTAGGAGCATCCAGGTTCACCATCCTCATCGGAGGATCAGGGTAGTAGCCGTGGTAACCAGTCTAGTCCCCTCTTCAGTCACCTCCCTCTGCATTCTCAACTCCAGGTATTTAATTTTTGTATTTTTATCTTCATAATACTGATTTTTATTGTCATATAAAGACTGTATATAAAAGATGGGGCACCTCGTTTAGTTTTTTTCTACTGGTAAATTATTGTTACTATAATTATAAAAACATTTTTGCAACAATTTCGCTTTCAGGTGCGCTCGCCTTGCCCGATGATCCCCATCGGTGGGATCCAGATGGTACACTCTGTGCCCATGTCCATCACCACCCCTCTGGCACAGCAGGGGGCGCTGCAAGCTGCCACCCGCGTGTCACTGCAGAAGAGCATCTCAGAGGACTCCATCACCAGCGAGGCACATTTCACCTCCTTCTCAGAGAGGGGAGGACACGGAGCAGCGGTGGGAGACATGGTGAGAGAATCGGCATCACTTCTCTGCCACTCACTTGAGAAGGAAGGAGGAGGAGTGAGGCAGGCACAGGAAGAGGTCATCCAGACCTGTACCAAAGCCATTGCCTCCCTCTGCATCGACTCCAAGGAGTTTACTGAGAGAGGAGGAGGAGGAGGAGGAGGTGGAGGCAGAGGGGATGAAGGGACCGACGGAAGCAGAGCTCCTTCCTCCTCTTCGTCTCCTTTGGCTTTGTCCCCTGACTCCCATCAACACCAGTCGCCATCTCCCCACCCATCACCATCTCCTCCTCAAGGTCCTGGTATTCAGCACTTTAGCAACCTGGAACTCAGGCCTCCCCACTCATCAGTCCCAGCCTCTCCTCACTCGCCCTCCTCCTCCTCCTCCTCTTCCCCTCACCCTCCGAGCCCCAGACCTGAGTCCCTGCAGCCTCCCATGGCATCCAAACCTCTCAAGCTGGAGCGAGACAGGGAGGCAGAAAGCACAAAGAGAAGCAAGGACGTGTCGTAGTGCTGCAGAGGAAGAGCGAGAGAAGGAGGAAAAATGATGGATGTCTCCTTTTTTGTTTGTTTTTGGATAATAGGAAGGGATGAAGTGCAACAAGAGAGAGAAAAACTGACTTTTGCACACTTTACACACAGTTTCTTCTCACACTTTCTCTCTCTTACACACATAAAAACAATGCATACAAAGAAAATCAGCTCTTGTCAAAAAAAAAAGACTTAAATGGACCTCTTAATGTTTGTGTACAGCATGCCTGTTTTAAACGGGGCCTGCGCTCAGAGACTTTCTTATTTAAAGACTTCAAAGAGCATACACATGTACGGCAACATGAGCCCGACCAAAATCTGCTAAAAACAAGAAAGAGGACTCTAGTTAAACGGTACGACAAAAAAAAGAAAAACTTTGGACAGCTACATGTGTGCCTTTTTTTTTCTTTTTTTTTTTTTTGCTTATGTTCTTATAAGCAAACAAAGCAGGAAAGTAAATGTAAATAAATACAATACTATCACGTATCAGCTTTGTAATAAATGCTACCCCCTTCCTCTTTCTTCCTTCCCTCTTCCTCTTTTTCTATTTTTTTTTCGACACCTTAAAAGTTTCAACAAGCGATGTGAAGTTATGGATATTACTATTACGTACGGTTGCACTAAAACATATTTTTATATGAGTGAAATTTTAAAAAATGGCTTTTTTTGTGTACAGCAGCAATCCTGTAATACTATTTATTATTATTGTTACCATGTTTCATAAATTGTACATTTTTTCTTAAATGTTGTGGATGCCTTTTTCTATGTAAAGCATGGGTTTTTTGCTATTGCTTAAATTAGGGTGAGGATATGTACACTGTAATATGGCTTTATATGTTAGACCTATTTATATACGTCTAAGTGAGCCCCCTCTACTTGGAGGTATATACACATAGAAGATATACCAGAATATTTACCCAGCATATGAATACATACAGTATATAGAATCTGTCAACCTGTCTATCTATCTATCTATCTATCTGCACTTAACATTTAGAATGACATTCACATTAAGGTTATGGTAGTTTGCTTGTACATTTTCTCTGCTGCTCTTTGCCTGCCCCTCGCTGTGATCTTTTTCCCTCTTTTTTTAACTTAACTTTCATGTTATTATGTCTCTTTATTTGCCGTCAGCATTAAGTGAACGCCTTCTTGCACCTTTTTTTTTTTTGCTTAAATGTGGGTTTTAACGCCGCCCCATCTCTCTCCATACACCCCCACACTCCTTCCCCTCCAACCGCTGCACCCATCTGCATCATAGTTTAACATGAGGCAAAGTAAAGGTACCTCCACATTCTTGAATGAATGTCAGATATGTAAATGGGAAAAACATTCCAGTCCATGTAAATATCCAGTCATCTCCCCCTAAACTCACACATACACATTTCTTTTGTTACTGATGCACATTTTTGGGCCATGGCAATCACTCCACTGAAATTCTTACTGAATGGCTTTATTTTGAGGGGGACACGCGTACAAACACATGCATCAAATTTACTGACAAATGCACCTTATATTTCTTCTGTGGAAGTCCCAGCATCCATCGTTTCTTATCCTTCTTTTTGTTGCAGTAAACTTTGAACGTGTCTGGGGGGAGAACTGCTCTGCACTCTGCACCCTAAACTGTCAGAAAATATTAAGAATGCATACAACAGTTGTGATTTTGAGGCTTTCTGCACTGATTTCTGGCCCTCCTGTGGTCCCTCCTCCTCTCCTGGATATCCCTTTTGTAGCTAAGCAATACTTAGCCAAAACTCTGCTCACCAGCAGGGATTGTATTTGTTGCAAGGCAACAACACCGTAGTTAAAAATCCTAAAATCAGGAGACGAAAGGAGCAGTTGGGACAACAACTCTTTACTCTTGTTGACAGTTTTGGGCCGAGTCGGGCAGGCTGCAATGTGAGTGTGTATCTCTGTATTCTGTACCAGTGTGTATTCGACCAGTATATCCTCTTCTTATGACGTTTTTCTATTTCGATCCTCCCTCTGTTATGTACACTTATCCCGATGACAATGATGTCTTTAACAAAACTCTTTCTCTCTTTCGAAGATATCAAAGCACAAGTCATTGTATAGAAATGACAACAAGACATAAAAAGGACAAAAAAAGAGGTAAACATGCATATAAAAGGGTAACTTTTGTGATGGTGTTCTGTGGAATTAATACGAATATCATGTATGACCCCAGTTGCAACAAGGAATCGCAGTAGAAGTGGAAGAAATGGATTGTTGTTTTCAAATAAATATGAATAGTATAATTGGTCTGTGTGTGTAGTTTGTTTTTAAGAAGGATTTCAAATTAAGTATTTATAAATGTCCCAGTTTACTTTGCAAGGTGCTGCTTGTAGGGGGGGGGATTATTGCTGTACTTGTAGTTTCCCCCTCAGAATCTTTTACCTCTGAAAACATCTTCAAGATAAACAACCAGATTTCAGCCAGTAGTCTGAGCAGCAGCAAGACCTCCAAAGACATCAGACAAGCTGAAGAGAGAGAGAGAGAGAGGTTGCAAGGGGCTGCAGCAGTTTGTTTGAGATCTATGAAGAGCATGTGTAGAAAAAATAACAGCTGAGACATCAGCTGATGTCACCAGGCAGTAAGAGCAAATGTGATAACAGTGTGCAAGAGTTTGCTATAGTTCATGACATGTTTTCTTGAAACTCTGTAAAACAGTGGGAGCGGATACAGTGAGTGTTTCAGAAGTTTGACCTAAAAAGCAGCGCTATGCATTTAAAATCTGCTGCAGTGCACACAATGAATCGAAGCTTGGGTACCGTAACAGGCTGATCAACACACCATTGTTTCTGTAATAATTAAATAAATAAAAATGCGTATTGATGGCTCTTGTTGTGTTTTTGTCACACAAGGGCAATCAGCAACTTTTTAGCCTTCAGGGCTTCCTTGGGAATATCCCAGTGATGGCTGCCAGCAACTGAAAATGTACACAGAAAATAAATTAACTGTTCATAATTCATTCAGCAGACTTAATTTCCTAAAATTTTACCAAATGTAATATACAACAATGCTCCAATGCTGCCACATTATAACAAAGTGTAACTAAAAGTTTTAATCAACCAGGTCATTTGGGCTGCGGCTGCAGTGATGCAGACGCTGCACCGGTCCACTGTAGTGAGCATAAACAGCCCCACCCTCACCTATGGTCACGAGCTTTGGGTAGTGACTGAAAGAGTAAGAAGGCGGATACAAGGGGTGGAAATGAGGTTTCTCCGAATGGTGGCTGTCCTGGGAATGCCTTGGTGTTCCCCCGGATGAGCTGGAGGAGGTGGCTGGTGAGAGGGAGGTCTGGGTTTCTATGCTTAGGCTGCTGCCCCCACGACCTGAGCCCGGATAAGCGGAGAAATATGGATGGATGGATGGATGGTCTTGCAGTTTGGTGTAACAGTGAATACCTGCACATATGAAACATTATTTGCTCATAAGCATGTTTCATTGTGCTTGTAACTTAAAAAATAACATCATATAATATTTGTTGGTTTAGCATTTGAGTCACTTTTGGTTTATGAGGGTATTATGATTCCTTATCATTTAGTTGATGATATATTCATGTCTTTTTTTGAAGTATCATAAAACCCAAAATATGGACATCTGCCACTTATTTAAAATGCCCTCTAAGCTGCCATATGGAAACATCATGATTATTTTTTTCAAACAGCCAACAGGGGGCACCATATTGTTTGAGAAAACCACTTAACCACAACTGCTGAGATCCATATGTAATTCCCAACAGTGGTGTTTCTGTCTGTCTGGCTCTGTGCTCTCTCTCCAACACAGTTGGCAGTGTTGGCAGGTGGGAAGCCAGTGAGGGATCATGTCCTTGTCGCTGCCGTAGTGATTCCTAATGGCTGACAGCAGAGAAGGGCGGATGTGTGGGAAAAGCATGAACTTGCTGACAGGTCCCCTTTTGCGGCAGGTGGGGAGAAGCAGCTTGTAAATCCACATGTGTCAGAGGAGAGACTTGGATTTCTGCAGCCTCCCCAGATCAATACCAACTGGGAGTCAGCTGTCAGTCGCGTTAACTCCTCCCTGCCATCTTCCATCCATCCACCACAGGCCTGCTGACTTTCTCTCCCCTCCAGTATCCCAGTTACCATCCCTGCAGTGATGTCTGGCATTACCAAATCTACCTCCCATATTCTGATTATTCCCCCCTATATGTTCAGGATGTTCTGCACTCTGTACTTAAGTCTTTATCATCACCTTCTCCACTGAAACCACTCAGCTGCCCCCGCTTTTCTGCTTTTGGGTCCCCATAAATCAGGAGCTCTGTTTATGTGGCCATCCTAAAACTCAAAGTATAAAAATAAAAAATAGAGCAAACTACACGGTAAAGAACACACACACACACTGTCCACAGCGTCTTGTGCATTTTCACACTTTGAAGCTGACACTTTGCCGCCTGGCATGTCTTTGAAAATTTGTTCACATTCAGTTTTGTGCCTCCTCTGACTCAGCTGTCAATCAAACACGTCCAGGGCCTTTTTCGCTCAAAGGCTTGGAAGCTGAAGGATCATTTCTGACACGTCTCGTTTTTTTTTTCAGCCTATCGGCAGCAAATAAGAGCGTGAATGCAGGAACAATGAATTTTGAAATTTTTGATGGATGGTTGTGTTGTGCTGGAGCTGCAAAAAGAGAGGAAAAGAGCCTGTTGTCAAGATGACTTCTTCCAGCCTTGAAAACAAACTGTTGTTAAAGATGGTTTCAGCCAGTGGTGCTTTGTTTCCATCTCATTTGAAGAATGCACAAAAAAGGGGCCCCTTCTAGGAACTACCCAGGCCTGTTCAGCATCTGGTCCGTGTGTTACGAACAAAAGAACACAAGAATATGGCCATTATTACACATTTTGGAAGGGATTCTGTGTATTTCTGCATCCCTTATTAATAGTTTCTACTTACAGTAACATCAAAAGCAGTGCTGGTAGAATAAATAATAAAAATAGGTGCAGTTTTAATGTCAGGAGAAGCAGCAGGACTAATTCAAACCATCTAACATGAACACTATTTGAAAACACTCTTTGAGCAAGGTCAGCTAATAAGTGTTTGGCTCACGTGACTCCAACAGTGTTAATGTCTTTCTTCTGCCTTCACCCTCTTTTCTGTCTCACTCATTTTTCTAATTTTAATGCGGTCCCTGTCGTTAGCCATGTCCCACATATGTCTACCTGTCTACATCTTTTTTTTTTGTATGTTTTTTTTTTCTTTTTGTTGACACAACTGGGTTGGTGTCAACTTACATTTATTCTGTCAGTCTGTCCACACGTCGGTGAGTCCCGTGGCCTTTGATGGGGATGATCAAGCGAGTTATTTTGGTCGTGATTAGCGTTTGGAGGAATCGCTTTCATCACTTGTTTGTAGGGTGTGAGTGTGAGTGTGGTTTTCATGGTTCAGCGCCGCGAGCATATGGAAAGCTCCCCTGAGATTTCGACACGCTGCTGCTTTACAGCATCTGTGTGTGTCTGTCCGTGTGTGTGTGTGTGTGTGGGTGAGTGACTGCCTTTGTGTCTCTATTTGTAAGAATGTCTTCATGTTGTTTCCATGCATGTGAATATCAAGTCTGCAGACTTCTTTTACATTTTGAGCAAACATGGTCCAATCAACCAATGCCTGAGTCAGCAGCAGTTACCCATCTATAGTGAGACTATAGGAGATTAGCAGCTGATTAACACCTCACTGGTTTCTGCCCACTGTTGACCCAGTGTGCTTAACTTTTCAGTACCCAGCATGGACGTTACTGAGTGGGCACGTGATATAACACATTTCTTGTCACTGCTTTGCAAAATGAAGCATTTGGCTTGAAAAGGGGGGCAGCACTTTAGCTCTTGTGGTAGAGCAGGCTCCACATGTACTGACAGATTAAATCCTTTCTGTGGCGGCCTGAGTTTGAATCCACCCCACTCTATTTTCTGTGCACCCCACCCCCCCACATCACCACCCACCCCCACCCCCCCGGTGTTGCCTCACAGCATGAAGGCGCTGGGTTTGGAGGCTGGAGCCTTTCTGTGTGGGTTTTCTCCCACAGTCCAAAGACCTGAATGCATGGGTGACTGTGGCTTGTAGTCTAAAGTGCTTTAAGTGGTCAGTAATACCAGTGCATTATAAATGCCAGTCCACGTCTATTTCTGTGGAAATATATATGGATGTTGGTGTTGGTGTTTGACAGGCTGAGACTCGATGAGGGAACAGGAAGACAAAATAAACAAACTGTGAGTTAACGAGCCACAGACAGACAGGCAGCAGGCTTGGTCACCAGAGAGTTCAGACTTGCATTCTTGGAAGTCTGACAGCATCACAAAACTCATCTGCAAATGGGACAGTGATTTTCTTGCTTGAATGAATTTGTCACCTTTATGTGAAAAACTGTCGGCGTGTAACGGTCAGTCGACCGCCCCGATGCTGAGATGCACCTCCGATCTCCCATGAAATCTTTAACTGTTTTGTTTACAGAGTTCACATTATGAGCTCATAAGTTTCTATGAACTTGTTAGGAAGTGTCCATTTGAAGTTTATTTCTGTCTAATTTATTGGAGTTCACATTAATGACCACAGAGCAGCAGACTGAACGAATAAACTGACCAAAATGAAACTCTGCAGTTTAGTTTCTATGCTGTTTAAGGTTCCAGGATGGCCTGAGTGGCGCCTTTTTAAATCCATTTTCAGCCTATCACACGCTCACATTCACACCAAGGTCACCAATAAACCTCATACACGTCTTTGGACTGTGGCAGGGAGCCGGAGTACCCGGAGAGAACCCGAGCAGGCCCCGGGAGAACATGCAAACTAAACACAGAGGGGGCCCCGGGTGGGCAGTGGATTTTAAACCCAGGACTCTCCTGCTGTGAGTTGATGGCTCTAACCACTGCATCAGTGAGGCCTCCTGATCTTTCTCATTTTGGGGTTTTTAAGCAGGAGGTGTCAGAAAGGTTGACAGTGCATTATGGGTCCCATAATGCACTGTTTCTTCTCATCCTTTATTTACTTGTTTATACTTCACTCTGTATTTAATCATTATTATTAATCTCTGTCTCTCTTCCACAGCATGTCTTTTGTCCTGTCTCTCTCCCCTCAGCCCCAACCGGTCGCAGCAGATGACTGCCCCTCCCTGAGCCTGGTTCTGCTGGAGGTTTCTTCCTGTTAAAAGGGAGTTTTTCCTTCCCACCATCGCCAAGTGCTTGCTCATAGGGGGTCGTTTTGACTGTTGGGTTTTCTCTGTGTTATTGTAGGGTCTTTACCCACAATACAAAGCGCCTTGAGGCGACTGTTTGTTGTGATTTGGCGCTATATAAATAAAATTGAATTGAATTGAATTGAATTGAATTGACCCAGGGATATCTGGCCAGTGGCGGCCAACTGTTCATAGCAGCGTTGCTTTTTGTTCCTTCAGCGTCACAGGCTGGATTTAGACCTTTGTGAGACAGGTTAGTTTTACCCTGCTGATGACGTGTCGTTGCAATAGCATTACATTTGGTGGATGTGCTTGGCTGAGGAACCGATGGTGCGGAGCTACCATCTCCCAGATTATGACTGAATGCCTTTAAGCTGGACTCCTGTTAGCGGCGACTATTTTTTTCAAAAAGCAACTAGCAACAAATTTAGCAACTTTTTTCAGTGGCATCGGCGACTTTTGGAGAGCTTTGGCGCTGTCGCCATGTTTTGTGTACATCCAGCCTTCGTGCTGCATCCCTTCGTAGGCTTTGACATCGCCCAGACTCCAGGAGTACCAAGCTGCAGGCAAGAGGTCACCTCCATACCGGAACACCACAGCGGAAGTGGTTCATGTTTGTGCACTTATTCCTCGTGATGCAGCGGGCGAATTTTCTTCACTTTATTTCTCTCGAAAGTTGTTTTTCCTCTCTCCTGCGGCCTCAAATACAACTACATGCAAATGACCAATTAAGCAAATTAGGTGATGACATCATATCGCAACTTCTAGCGGCTTTTAGGACAGCCAGTAGCTACTTTCCTTACTGAGGAGTTGGTAACAGTGAGGCAGCTGCAGGGATGTTGGACAGGCGAATGATGGACGCCACTCCCCAAACCTGCACTCCTGTTTGTGGAGAAACATTTTAAAATGAACCAAAGTCATGTAAAATGTTTCTCCATCAACGCTGTGGGTATTATAAATGTCTAAAGATAGAAGGCTCCATCAGAAAAAGTAAGATGAGCGTCAACAATTCATAGATAAATAAAAATACAGGAAATTATAACACAATTGCAGTCTTGATTCAGCGTATCCAAAATATCCACAGTATTGAAAGCAAAGCTGTGGTTACTCATTTTTTCTGTCTTTTTTAATTCCTCTTGGCAGCAATGAAGAAAATGAAAATAAATATGAAAACCCAGCATTCCTCTGCTTTGGGGATCACCCACTCTCAAAAATATCTCCTCTGCTGGTTCGGCAGTCACATTTCTTGTCACACACACTGACTATTATGATTTGTCATGAAGCATTTAGGAGCCAATTACACCAAGCGAGTTGCTGAGCGTATCATTTCCCAACTGGGAGTTATTTTGCGAGGTCACGCTATCGACGCCACACTGACAGAGCCGCAAGCCAACGGACACGGGACGGATCTGTGAGCGCACCCTGGGAAAGCGCTCATTTCTGGTTGTATGTCACCCAGATCGGCTTGTTTACATGCCTTAATGGTTAGCAGCAAACAGTCTGTGGTGGGACGCCCGTGTTTGTGTGTGTGTGTGTGTGTAAAAGGGAATACCACGTTTAGCTGCAGCACTTTTCCCAGCTGTAATTAGCTCTAAAGATAAAGCGGGGTTTTCTCCCGCTGCCAGATTTTAGGAGATTTCTCTGGCTCGTTCTGCAAATTTCAGCTTACAGTTAAAGTGACACATGTAGCATTTAAAAGTGAATATGTAGCTATTTTTTATCAAAGTGGTTTTCACAGCTCAGCTGATTTTAACTGTTGTTCTTGTGAATTTGAGTTGAGCATCATTTGAATGGCCCCCAGCGGTGATTACTCTAATTATGCTCTTCCCAGTAGTAGCATCTAACAAAATTACACGAGTAATCAAAAACCCAAATTACATCAAATCAAATGTAAAACAACTTATAAAGACACCAACCGTGACCGATGGACATCGGCACAGCGACACAGCGACAGGAAACAAGATTTTGGTACCGGAAGCTTTCTGGTTTCTGTTCACACACGATTTCTCTTTTTGTAGCTTTTAAAAATGATATCATCATAGACTGTAAACAATGGCCAGCACCTGAAGCATGAAGTTGCAGCTAGCTGTGGATAGCTGTGCTCCTGATTCCCCTAGAAGCCTTGAAAAAATGCGAGATCATACCTGACTATTTTTAATTAGCTGCTTGTGGAGTCCAGAATTGAATTTAAAAACCCTTCTTCTCACACGCAGCGATCGCTCTGAATGATCGGGCCCCATCATAGTATCCTTTTATCCCAATAGATCAGTTCCTGCTCAGAGTTCAGGCTTCTAGAGTTTCATCCCATAGTTAAGCTGCTGTAGACTCGGGCTGCTGGGGGACTTCCCACGATGCACTGAGCATTTCTTCTCCACTCACTTCTTCTGCATTCACACGCTGCTGTTCCATATCTGCGCTCTTCTTGTAGTTGTGTTTTGTCCTGTTTGTTGTTCGTGCTCTCTCTGTGCGCTACAGTCACTGCATCACTAACCTCAGTGTACACATGCCTCCTACTGAGCACTGCTTGGCTGCCAGATTGTCTTGTCTTTGTAGTCAAGCTTGCCATCGTTCCTCGTGCTCTTGTTTCTGGTGTTCATAGTTATTGTGTATGTCCTGTTGTTGTTGGGGGGGTTTTGTTTTGTTTTTTTTGGGGGGGGGACAATGCCTCTGTGCTGTTTGCTTTTGTTGACTTCCTTTTGTGTATGACCCCTTGCTGGATTTAAGCGTATGCCTCCTGGCGTCCTGCATTTTGATCCCTTTTCTCCTGCGACTGAAAATAATTCCCTTTATTTTAAATGCATTTTAGTTGTGAATAAATTACTTTTATAGGAACTGGATTTGAAAAGCTGCAAAGAGCTCATGCTGTTGTCCAGATAAATACATCTGTGTGTTATTTTGTGTGTCACTGCGGGTTCCCCCCCCCGCCAGTGCTCTACAAGGAGGAAATGTTAGCATGACCCATAAAGTCACAATAGTAACAATAATCAGTGAAGTGCCATGTCCTGCATCGTAGGTAAATTCATGTTTGTATATGTGCAAAAAAGTGGATACATTTTATCATCATTACAGAACGTGATTATGCTCCTTCTATGGTCTCCTATCAGTATGACTTCCTGTTAGGTACAAACAGCTCCGCATGCTGAAGCGTCCAAGCTTCTGGAAATGGTTTTAGACTTCGATGTGAATTCCCAGGTCATGTTTAAGTCTGAAACCCTACCCTTAAGTTTTAAACAGAGGTAATACCCCCTTTTACCCCCTTCTTCTGCTGGCTTTTTTAAAGAGAGATTATCAAGTAATTACAAGTTAAATAAATCCAGGTTAAATCCCTGAAACTTTAACTGCAAGTCCCTTTCTATTATGTTGAGTATAAAGTCACCAGATTAGTGACTCACACCTCTTATATTACTCCCATTTATACCGTTTATTCCTCCAAAATTCCAGTCACGCTGTGAATCATTTGTGAATTAATCTCTAAGTTTTAACGGCTCGTGGTTCTGGGCATTCAGCAGACTTTTTCTTCAGGTTGGCCTTCAGCGTGTGATATGATGTAATCTGACAAGAGTGTCTCAGGGACAAGCATTTTCCTTTTGTAATGTTTTTTGTGCTGAGAGGAGATGGAGTTGGAAGTTTTATTTTCTTTGCTGAAAAGTGACTGAGAAGCGGCACCGACGCTGCAGTCGCACAAGGCCAAGCTGACAGTGAATAAAGAGTGTGAACTTGTGATTTTTGTACAGCATTATGTTTGGCTCAAAGAGATATTATACTGGTTTTAAATCCAATATACTGCAAAGAGTAAATATGTGTAAAGATTGGTTATTTTGCAACCAGCTCCATCCTGAGGTGTAATGATCTCCAGACAATGAAGCAGTTTGTATATTTGTCCTTGTGCTGTGAAGCAACACCAGTAGCAGGAAATATGCCACAAGCTGAAAATCCCTGTTAAAATAATATTCAGCAGTTTTATTATCTGACAGTGCTACAGTACAGGTTTTATTAGGTTTGTGGCATGGTTACGTTTGGGGAACGATCATGTTTATTATGATTAGAGGACCTTTGTCATCGGGGTTATAAAAATGATGTTTAAGGTTTAACATTGATGGAGTTTAAATCAATAGTGGGCTTGTGTCATGAGCCCATCGTTTTGTTGTTGGGTCCACCCGCCCCAACATCCCCTCTCAGTGATCTGTACCACACATCAAGATTTACAGGTATCACTGGTAATTGGATTAATGATGCACTAAAAGGCACCAACAGTACAGACACAGTTCACTGACTCTTATTAATTGATAGTAATTGGCTACAGCTGCCTGTGTTGGCATACCTGTCACACCGGTTATCCACAGAGACCCAAACACTATAAACTAGGCATGCTTTTTAATGTGGTTTAGTATGTTAACATAGAGACTGGCTTGGTTTTGGAGCCAGGCTCTAGTAGCTTCATGTTGTCTTCATTTCTCAGCTTTGGAAGTTCCATCCATCCATCTATGTTTTTCCACATATCCAGTTCAGGATCACAGTGGGACTGGAGCCTCTCCCGGCTGTCATAAGTCAAAAGGTGGGATACATCTCGAAAAGGTCTCAACGCTTCAAAACAGAAAAAGACAGAAAACCATTCACACATACAACCAATTTAGGATCACCAGTAAACCCAGCACAGATGTCTTTGGACTGTGGAAAGAAGCTGGAGTACCAGGAGAGAACCCATGCAGGCACACATTCACATACACAAGGGATTTAATCACTAGCTATCATTAATCTCTGGATCTCTTCCACAGTGTGTCTTTTGTCCAATCACCTTCAGCCGGTCACAGCAGATGACTGCCCCTCCCTGAGCCTGGTTCTGCTGGAGGTTCCTTCCTGTTAAAATGGAGTTTTTCCTTCCCACTCTCACCAACTGCTTGCTCATGGGGGGGGGGGTTGTGCTGCAATCTGATTTTTTTTTTTTTTGGGGGGGGGGGTTCTCATGTATTATTAAGTCTTTAAAGTGCCTTAAATTGAACCGAAGAGAATTAAAACCACCCAAGATGGTGCTGATAATGATTATTTGGATTTATTACAATTTGTAATGCTCAGTCACTGCACCCACTGCTACTCTATACAAGCCACACTGGCTGAATGAGGCTGAATAGAAATACGGGTCAATTAAATCAACAGGTGTTTTCAATGGAAACAGACTCTCTCTTTGGTTATTGTTTGTTCAACTGAGCAACCGTAACCAAGGAGGAGAGGCGAGACTTGACAAAGGGCCTCAGCGTGGTTTTAGCCTGTCCCTCGCCTGAGCGATCCAACAAATCCGCCTTAAAAATCTGCACAGATCAAATTTTTTCCTGCACAGAAGAAGAAGGTCGGATTATATTTGGAGTTTTACTCCCCGCGGGAGGAGGAAGTGTCACATCAAACGGGAAAGTGTGATATTTCAGCTGATCACTGCCTCGTTTAGTGGGAAACACACACATGTGAGTGTGTGTGTCTCTCTCTCACTCACACACTGACACACACACACACACACACACACACACACAGCCATGGGTGGTCTCTGTGTTTGAATATGAGTATGTCTACTTTGCAGGCCCCTGTGCATGTGTGTGTGTGTGTGTGTGTGTGTTTGATGGTCTGTGTGTTTGTGTGTCATAGAGGCATCTGTTCATTGGAATAAACAACTTTCCATATTTAGCTGCCAGGAAAAAGAGGTGGAATTAGCAAAAATCCTTCCCAGCTATTAGTGTGTGTGTGTGTGTGCGTGTGTGTGCGTGTGTGTGCGTGCGTGCGTGTGTGTGTGTGTCCAAATGGAAAGAAGTGATAGCTCTTTTTTCTCTAAGGGAGATGCCAGCGTGAAGAAAATAATTCTTTTGTCTTTTAAGTGGAGAGAAGAGGAGGTGAAATTAACCTGGAGAAATGCAGGAGAGGAGCCTCGCTGTGCTTCCTGAGTTAACTGGACAAGGAGAAGAAGAAGAAGGATGATGAAGGGGAGGAAAATCCTTTATCTTTCAAAAATGAGCACAAAAATAAGTGACCAGAGGACAAAAGGACAAGTAAAAGATAAAATGAGCAGAAATGGGATGATTGAAACCTTTAATAACTGAAGGAGGAGACGGGGACACTAAAGAAGCTGGGAAAGAGGGAAGAGAAGACTGCTATTTCAAATGAGCAGTAAAAGGGAGTAAAGGGAAGGATCGCTGGGCCAGAAGATGTTGTGAAACAAAATGGGAAAAACTGGAAATTTAAACAGATGGGAGAATTTGAGATGAGGAGAGGACAAAAGAAAGAAGACCACAAAAAAATGCATGAGAAAAAGATGAAAATTTACAAGAGGGGGCACAAAAATAAGGCCCTTATAAAGAGGAGAGGCGGTGGAGGAGAGGAGGAGGACGTAATGTCTTCATGTCCGAGGAGGAGGGAGGAGAAAAGAGGAAAAGATGGGTTAGAAAAAAGGAGCGACAGGCAGAAGAAGAAAGGAGGAACAAGAGCTGGTTTTGGAACCACAGTTACACACTGACTCCTGTTGGCTGACGGAGGTACTGCTTCCACAGATTTAGTCATTTGGAAGAAATGACAAATGTTGTTTTTCTTCTGTTTCCTGGAAGGCGATCAAGAAACCTAGACCCCATAAAACACCCTGAGTCACAGGAATACTGGGATTTATTTTTAAAAAATTGGGGGAGAGAGAGGGATAGAGAGACTAACATTATTCCATCAAAAGGACCAAATCGTGCTCACTTTCAAACCGAGCCAACGACTTCCAGGTAGCAGCTGGCATCAGACTGCCTGAAAACTGCTGACCGTCCTGTTTTTCTCTCTCAGCTCGGAGTTGAGTTACATAAAAAACAGGTGCCGTTAGTGAATCAGTGTATCTGTAATCGGTGAATCCGTCCCGTTTGTGGGCGAGTGTCTAACCAGTGCCACATGTGGATGCAGATAAGTTGTTTGCTGGTTGTTTACTTGAACATCCCATCTTCTCGTTTGTGGTCAGAGGCCGGTGCAGAGCCGCAGCGCGACCGCCTCTGTGGACGTTATGTCTGTTACTTATCTGCGTTTCTGTGATTAAAAACTGCTTTTTAACAAGACCAAAGCTCTTTGGTTAGACAGCAGTTATGCATGTGGCTTAATTTGTTGACCAAAGGACCTTGTCAGCTTTGAACTATTCTGCAAGCTATAGTTACTGCGCACTGAAGCACGGAGGGCCGTACCACATTTCTGCAGGCCATTCTCAAAATAAGGCTGCAGCAGATGACAAACGGATGCTCAGCAGCCACACCTCAGATGTAAAGTGGTGTTTAAATAATTCAAAATGTATGCAAAGAAAATCATTTAGGACTAAAAGTGTGGGAATGTTTTTGTCTCCAGTCCCTCTGTTCTCCTCTGTTTGTTTAGCCCTGTCTTTGTGTGTGTGTGTGTTTGTGTGTGTCTACACCGGCCATAGTAGCTCCTGCTGGCACACTCCAGGGCCATCTTTACACCAAGCTTCCCGTCTCTTGTCTCCTTTTTCCACCAACTCATTCAGTGTTTCATGCAGTCATCTCCTCGTCTGTGCGCCCACAGCCTTAACCTCGTTAAATCTCCCAAATCCAAAACCATCCCAGAGCCTCCTGCCAGCTACAGAACTCCATCCCTCACCGGCCACTGTGCAAATCCACGTCCTAGAAAGCCACTCAGGCACAAAGTGTCAGTTGTTTGGTCCAGATTCTACCTTCTTGGTTTATGCTCTAAATGTGATGCTGTTCGTGGAGGAAGAGACTGCTGCCGCGAGTGTGCATCGAGTCAAAGAAAATTTGAGCTTCTTATCGTCTTCTCTGAGTTTAACCAGCTCAGAGTCGATTCTCTTTCTCTCCCGAAAACAGGGGCGCAGGTCACCGTAAAAAAAACGACTTGGGAATTCTGACATTAGCTGACATTAGCAGAACTTAGCACGTTATGCTCCTTTTTAAGCTTGAGTGGCAACACCTTAATAATCCATCCATCCATCCATCCATCCATACATCCATACATCCATCCATCCATCCATCCATCCTGTGACATTAATGAAAATCAAGAAACTGATGAAGATTTTATCTCCATCAGTAAGAGATCAGGAGCTCGGAGTCAACCAAAGATTGACTCCAGTCTGGTAGAGGGTGCTGTAGGTCAAACCTTGTTTTTATAGCACCCTCCCCACCCCACCCCACCCCAACACTACCTGTACCTGCAGCCCTGCAGGTCTCATTAGTCTTTTAGTCTTTGCCTTGTAGTCCACGGAGGCTTGTATAGATTCGTGCCGACCCCACAGGAGAGCTTGCATGTTTTCTTTTCGGGATTCTTGTAGCGACTCCAAAGAAAGAAACTGCAGATAAAAGTGCAGCTTTCTGTGATGAAATAATGGAAAATGATGGTGTTAATCAAAAATGTGGAATAATTATTACAACTTGGATCTCAGGTGCACTAAATGTGATTACCTATAGAAATGAACATTTAAATAAATAAAGTGAAGCTTATAAATTTAGCATCACTTTGCAGCCAGTTTGTAAATGTCAGATTTTTGTTTTTTCCTGCCACTAAAAAGCTTTCAGCACTCAGGAATAAAACAGGAAATAAACATCCGTCTTTCCATTTCTCTGCCACTGAATTTTAAACTTTATCAGAGCACGAGTATGATGACATTTTTTTTCTTTTTTCTGCTCTTGTTTATTTGTTGTTGATTCCACTGTGAGACCTAATGCAGCTCTAATTAAGGATTTCAGAATATTACATAACTCTGGTGGTTTAGAGTGAACTAAAATATCTCTGCATCACGCTCACACACATTACCTGGATCTGATTGTTTGTTTACGGGACAATCTGAGGCTTATGACGAAGTCCATCCTGTGATGCAGAGAGTCTCTTGGGATCCTCTCCATCTGGGTGTCCTCCAAGTGGCCATGTTGGCAGCGTTCGGACATCCAGAATGTTCTTCACAGCCGATGTAGATGATGGCTCCAGTCCGAAGTCTTTGCCAAACGCACCCTTCATTCTCTCAAAGGCTCCACTTTATTTAAAGCTGTGAGTAACATATGGGTTCTGATCTAATCATCCTGTAACAGACGGTCAGTTTTGCCCGTGCTCTTCTGCTCCATGGAAATAAAGAGATATCACTCCGTTTTTGTAGTCACACTTACAGTGAGATCAAATGAAAGAGAGGCCTAAAACTACTCAATATTTTTATAAATAAAACTTTTAATGAAGTCTTTTTTATCTGTGTCCACACAGCCAGGAGCAGTGTTTCGGTTCAGTTGCTGGTTGGTTGAGTTTAGTTATGAAACTTGCTTTGATAGTTTTAGGAGAAGATCATGTTTGCACCTAACCCTGCAAAAAAAATAAATACATTTAAGGTGAAACCAGTGTAAATAAGAAAGCACAGTTAGTATCCATATATGATGAGCTGAAATGGTCTCCAGCAGACGCCTTACATGTGTCTCTCAAACACCCCTGGCTTTTATAAAGGAACGAGGACTGGCTGAGATACCGGCTCTTCTTTCCACATTATTCATGGTGCTGCTCTCCTTTGACTAAAAGAGATGGCAGAAGGGTGAAAAGGCATCTAAGATCTTGCCTACTGTCCTGCCTTCACACCCCTTTAGATTGGGTGATTTGTCAGGCCTACGACCTTCACTCTACCATCCGAGAGGCCAGCGGGGTCCAAGGTGGGCAGCTGGGTACCGGTGGAGCGGGCCGGCTGGTGTTGGACAACAAGGCGACGGACCTCAAAACCAGAGAGAGAGACGGTAGCGGATCCTCAGAGAGGCGAGCTGGACTTCTCCAGCAGATTTCTGGGGAGGACAAGAGACTAGATCAGGCACACTTTAACGAGGGAGGGAGGAGCAGAGAATAGCAGGAGCCCGAGCTTCACCGTGGAGGACAAACGAACACAACTGGTCCTTAAATACCCAGCCACAGGTACGACTCCGACTGCCCAGGGAAACACCAGTCCCGCCCCTGTCGCCGCACAAAAGATAAAACCCTGCATGAGCCCAAACCGCGACAAAAACAAATTCCAGGTGAAACATATTGCAATAAAATGTTTGCTCCTGCAGAACTTCTCATCAGTCACTGTTATTGAATCAGCTGACTCCCACCTCATGCACTGCCTCACCTCTGTCACTAAAACACTTCTGTGATTGTCATACAGGTCGTGGCTTCACAAAGAAAGACGTTCATCTAATAGATGATGTTTAAATGCATCTGGCGCACAGACGTGTTCACTACTTTCCAACCTAAGGTGAGCTTACGTTACCCTCTGAGCCTCCTTCCTGTTAGGAAGCATCACTGAGCTCACCTGGGCCTGAGGTGGCTAAACTTCAGGCTTTAAATAAGTTTGTCCAACTTATTTATGGACTAGTCTAAACTGTCCGTGTGGAAGTGGCCCTGCTCGAGTACAAGTTGAAATTTTTCAGGTTAAATAAAAAATAAGTGAAATCTTTCAGAGCAGCTTCTTGTAGTGCTTTTGGGGGAAAAAAAGATGATGAATGCATCTTCAAATTTAAAAAAGGGGTCACGTTATATCTTGGATAACAGCAATGAAATTAATGTGATTACCTACAAAAATTATGGCCAACACTGTTAAAAATAAAACCCAATATTCCTGTAATTCTGACGATAAACTGTGATCAAAGTCCAGCGTGTTTCTCGGAGTGATTCTATCCCGACGATGAACACAGCCCTCGCAGCCCCTTGTGTCGGGTCCAGCTACTTGTAATGCAGTTTTGTGTGTGTGTGTGTGTGTGTGTGTGTGTGTGTGTGTGTGTGTGTGTGTGTGTGTGCATAGACCTAAAGATTTACTACTGAAAGTTGAAGGAAAGACGGCATCAATTTCAATTACACATAAATGATAAAAATAACCTGTTTATGATCCAACAAACCCTCTTCCTTTCTTAGAGGCATCAGCTGGCTCGATAGTCCTCCTGTGTGTGTTTGTGTGTGCATATGTGTGTGTGTGTGTGTGTGTGTGTGTGTGCATGCTTGTGTTTGCAGTTGGCCTGCAGTAAGTGTTGATTGCACTCATCAATACTACGAAAGAGCAAAGCCTTCTCACACACACACACACACACACGTGTGTGCACAGTGTATGTATACTACCTGCACATGTTTTTACCTTAGAAACTGTCCGGCTGTTATACCGAGAGCCAAGGCTCCCCAGAGAGACTGTGACAGGAGTGATAACTCTGCCAAGACCAGACTGTGTGTGTGTGTGTGTGTGTGTGTGTGTGTGTGTGTGTGTGTGTGTGTGTGGTCATGGCAGTGGAGCGAGCACTGTGAGGAGAATTATAATGCATTATAAATTCTGTACATTCAGTATATATTTTTTAAAATTTGAAACTTTGTGTCCATTTGAAAACAAAATCATCATATTTGTGTAATGTTCAACAACCTGTCAGGATCCCGGGA
>JAMQGT020007831.1:0-12387 GCA_024447675.2 Pterophyllum scalare
TATGTGACCCTTACTTGGTTCCGTTACGTATTGCTCTCTTCCGTCCTCCTCTCACACCTCATTCTTTCCACTTTCTGTCACAGTTTGAGTTGTTTTACTTGAGCTTGTTTGTTGACTACTAGGTTATTTATGGCCGGTAAGGAATTTGTCCAGTCATTTGTTCTGTTTTTGGCATTCTGTGCCAGGACAGGTAGCCTCATGAAGGCTTTGTCTTCAGTCCAGTCACAGGGGTGCTGACATTCAGGCTGAGAAAGACTGAGTCCATATTCTAATTCTGACATCTGATGGCATCAAGAACTGTGTGTTAGAGTGGAGAGGAGAATTAAGAGCTTAGAGGAAAGCAGAGTGTAACTCCCTGATATTCCCATTACACTAAGAGTCCTATAATGCACAGGAATGAAAGGCTTGCAGTGCAACTGGAAACCTAATCTGCCACATGACAGCACAGTTACCACCACAATTATAGCATGTCTCACAGGACTTAAGTCAACATGTCCCATTAGGTTAGACACCAAACTGTTAAAGCTGAATGTTTTATACATCACAGGTTTTTAGAAACTATAGCGCCTTAATTAATTTAGTGAAAACTGGGTGAGTAGATTGACAAAGTAGGTTTAAATGCCCATGAAGAAGCCTGGTTATTTTACTTTTTTAAATGTATGGAGGTTATTTGTGTGTGTGTGTGTGTGTGTGTGTGTGTGTGTGTAGGGGGGGTGTTAAAGGGTGTAAGAGAGAATACATGCAGCATGCAGCATAGGTGCTATTTTCTCCCTCAGTGGAATGTAGGAGTCATGAAGCTCCAATGACCACACCACCTGAGAAGGTCTCTGTTTGCTTCCATTACAGTAGCCAGATGTGTTTACACACATATGTTAATATTAGAGAATCACCATTAAGGCCTGATAGATTGACATAGTGTGATGTCACCCAGGGGCTTGTGGTCTCCTGTTTTTTAACTTTGAGTTTTGCAGTGAGGTGGTTTCCATCTTGGTGACCATATATGGCTGGAACTATGGGTGCCAAATTAGCAAAGTACATCTGCAGACTGTAGGTGCATTGCACAAACATAGACACCTGCCAACATACCAATAAAAGATTGGAGCTCAGACTTAAAAAAAAAAGAAAAGAAAAAAAAGGACAAATTTATAATAATAAAGCATCAACACTAGAGAGGTCTACCTCAGGTACTCAAGTTAGCTGAGGTGACTCACAGCACACAGTTAGCTACTGTAGCTTCCAGTGTCTAGAGCCACGTGTTGGTCAAAGCAGCTACACCTCTAGCAAGCCAAAGTTTAGTCCTTAGTACATTATTTAATTGATGAATTAAGTGCAGTTGTGCAAAGGGGGTAATTGGGACCAAAGCCGTTTGTTGAACCAGGTTGTAAAGATGCTGTAAAGTTTAGCATTTGATGAAACTGCTTTTGGAACCAGTGTCAAATGGCCAATTGATAAACTATAGTTTTTGGCACTTGTGTTGAGTTTATTAGTCATTCCTGGAGGGTTCAGCTTGTTGAACTTTTCCGCTCTAGATTTAGAAGGTGTGTTTGATGTGTATATTTGATGTAAATATGCTGAGCCATCTGCCGTGGCGACCCTTCGTGAAAAAGGGAGCAGTCAAAGACAGCTTTTTGAGTTCTCAAACAGAAAATTATATGGAGTTCAGGAAAGTACCATTGTGACTGTAAAATTGTTCCCTTGGGTAAGAAAAATTAATACGCACAAAGGAACAGTGCTGAGATTCATTCACACTAACTACAGACTTGATAACATTCTGAGGTCATCCATTGAAACATTTACCATGTGTGATTATTTCGTCGACCACTTGAACATCTGAAGGGTATAATTAAACACTTTGGTTTTCCATCTCTGTCAGATCCAGTCACAGGGAAAGACTGCTCCCTCTCCTGCCCCCAAGCCAGCCAACAAGCTGGACAACATGTTGGGAAGCTTGCAGTCTGATCTCAACAAACTTGGCGTCCAGACGGTGGCTGAAGGGGATCTGCGGTGCCTGTATAGAAACCGATTGCTGGGCAGGTAATCGTAGAGAGTCATCTGCATTTAAATGAACATTTTCGAATGTAGCGCACATACTAAACTCTAACTCGCCTATTTTTAGACACATGCACATGCAGGCTGCTGTTTTTATGCACAGAATACCCACTGGGATTTTGAAAGCATTAATGCAGTTTTCTGTTAATGGTGTGGTGAAGAGAAGATTGCACTTTAGATTTATTTGCACAATGAGTACAGTGTTGGCTCATGTTTCACTTGTTTCAGGCTGTTGCTTAACCTCAAAGCCACTTAGTCTGCCAATAATCCAACTTTTATTTAGTTTACAACCAATAAGTGGAGTAATAAATACAATGTCTGTTGCATTTTACCAACGTGTAGCTTTGTCAACCCCTTGTATGAAGACTTTCTGTCCCAAACTCATATTATCAGTACCTAAGGTCTTTTCTGAATTTCAGCAGCAGCTCATCTAGAATAATGAAATTTTATACTACTTTGAATTTAGAGATGCTAATATTGGACCAATGAAAGCAGCCTTTTCACAGGATTGTAAGGGTATTTTCCACTTAAATGAAGTAAGATAATTGTGAGCGTGAACTTATAAGTGGTTGTTATTTCTTTTTAACTCTGAGTTGCAAACATCTGCTACTGTTTGCAGTATTCCCTTTGCTGCGTGCATGCTCTGCTGCAGAGATTTTCTCTGCTGAGACAGGTCTTTTTTCTTTTGCAGCTCATTACTTTTTCATGCATTGTGTCTCCCCACACCAGGTGGTGACTGCCATGGGGAGAACGTGGCACCCCGAGCACTTTGTGTGCACCCACTGTCAGGAGGAGATTGGCTCCAGGAATTTCTTTGAGCGTGATGGGCACCCATATTGCGAGAAAGACTACCACAGCCTGTTTTCACCTCGATGCCACTACTGCAATGGACCCATACTGGATGTTAGTAATTCATACATTAACTAACACACACAGACACGCATGTATGCTTGTATACAGTGAATGGGCAGATAATATTTATTTATTCATAACTTAATGGATGAAGGCCTTACTGGAAACAGCATATTGGAGAGTGCTTTTCTTTCTCAATCACTTACACCGATAGTCATACATACAAATATAGCATGCATACACATGCTTCTAGAAACAGTTGAAGCAAAGTGACTACAAGCTTCCTTGTGCATGCAGGCATTAATGCATTACTTTGTAACACATGAAGAGATTGCAGTTTGAAAGTCACTATTTATACTTACCACGCAGCTGTTCACTGTCCTTCTCTGAGTTTGATGGAGGATTGGTATCAATTTAGTGATTTTGTGTTCACTAGTTGAAATATGTCTGAGGTGCACGGTAGGTATCAGCCTTTGCCAAAACAGTAGAAAGAGGATTGAAAAGTTAAATTAATTCTTGTGTGTTCTTGGCTGGCTCTAGTGCAGTGAATGAGGTGACACTAGATGAAGGATGGTTTGTAAAACTCTCCAAATTGTAGGCCTGCTTTCTTGTTAAATATCTTGTCTGATTTTGTATTGTTTTAGAGGCTGAATAATAAAGTGTATTTCTTTTAATGCTGTCTAATTACCTAAGTAATGTAATTATTTTTCTATGAGTAGTTTATTGCAGATCTCAAAAAATGTGCACAACACTGATGCAGACAGAGGAACTCGCTTCTTTCTTCTCTCTCTTATCTTCATGGTGACACACTCCCATTGGGACCTTTTTTTTTTTTTTCTCCACCCATTATTCACACATGCACGCTCATTGTGCTCAAGGTACTGGAAGGGTAGCAGACAGTGAGCAGTGGACCAATATGAGTGCCAAGACTTCCTGATTGATGCTTATAGTGTTTGTTGTCTCCAAAACATTTAGCCTTAGTTGCATGCTTCTGTTTTGTGAGGGGCTGAACTTTAAATCTTCTTTTTGTTGTTGTATTATCAGTAAAAGGGTAGAATTTTATCTTTTAGATATGTGAATAGACAGAGAGAGAGAAAGACTATTGTCCATTATGTATGTATATTATAGTAGTATATTTTTTTAGCTGTTTTATTTGTTCCTGCTATAATATTTTAATTACTTCTGCATCTGCTTGTAGAGATGATAAATTGCATTTCATAAGATTGCCTCATTGCACACCCTGGTGGCAAAGCTGAGAATCATGTCTGTCCTGAAAAGTGTGAATGTATGAGTGTGACTGTCTACCCATTTGCTTCTCATTTTTCAGAAAGTAGTGACGGCTTTGGACAAGACTTGGCATCCAGACCATTTCTTCTGTGCTCAATGTGGAGCTTTTTTTGGACCAGAAGGTACCAGCTGTAGCATTCCCATGTCTTTGGCATTTTCAGTACTATGATTATTATGATAAAAAGAAGGGGGGCAGTGTGAATCAGTGTGTCTTCGCTTCCTGCTAGGTTTCCATGAGAAGGATGGAAAGGCATATTGCAGAAAGGACTACTTTGACATGTTTGCCCCTAAATGTGGTGGTTGTGCCCGTGCCATCCTTGAGAACTACATTTCTGCTCTTAACTCGCTCTGGCACCCTGAATGCTTTGTCTGCAGGGTGAGTCACTGGGTGTATGTGCAGTATATTTGAATTAAAAGAAGTCATCTCTGTAGAGTGTTTTAGTCAATAAAAATGTCTGCCTTGTCTTCCAGGAGTGCTTCGTGCCATTTGTAAATGGCAGCTTCTTTGACCACGATGGGCAGCCGTACTGCGAGTCCCACTACCATGAGCGGCGTGGCTCGCTGTGTTCTGGCTGCCAGAAGCCCATCACTGGCCGCTGCATCACAGCCATGAGCAAGAAGTTCCACCCGGAGCACTTTGTGTGCGCCTTCTGCCTCAAGCAGCTTAATAAGGGCACCTTCAAAGAGCAAAATGACAAGCCCTACTGCCACACCTGCTTCGTTAAGCTCTTCACTTAGACTCTATGCCTGTGTGCCAGTGTGTGTATACATTCGTCTACAAGTTTAATGTCTAAATGCACATGTGGATGTGTGCACTTAATGTGTCTCTGTGCATCTATGAGTCGGTGGTTTTTCAGACAGAAGGCATTAAGATGAGAAATGTCTCCTGACTATTAACTCATGATACTAGAGGGACTTTCTGGGCCGCCCAACCTCTCAGGTTTGGCCTTTCACACTTTTCCTAAAGAGATTTTTAACAGAGCCCAAAGAGATTTTTATTTTGTTCCTGTGTTTGACAGGAAAAGGGAAAAAATGCGTTGTTAATTTCCCCATCTTAGTGTGTACGTAAGTAAGCATACGAGAATCTAGTTAAGAGCCCTGATTTATGAATGATTTTCTGCCCCACTGCAGGGCAAGACCCTGCATCATGTGGTGGTGAGTCTATGCTTACATAGTTTAATGCAGATATGTGGCAGTTGTATGATTGCATAGACCACGGAGAATTGACTTAAGCAGTATGTATGCTGAGAGTTGAATACACACGTCTTGTCCAGATAGTGTTTAAAAAAATATGTATTTTTCTAAATTTGGAATCTATTGAGGTGCCATTTAAAATATCCATAAAAACTGCCCCCATGTATATGTGTGTGTGTATGTATGTATATATATGTGTGTGTGTGTGTGTGTGTATATGTGTGTGTATATATATATATATATATATATATATATATATATATGATAGATTGAGCACACATTTACACAGAGACACATGCTGAACCATTTCTTCTTCTTCATGTCTTTAAAATACTCGTCTAGTCTCAGCACACTCCAGCAACAGATCTCTTTCTGAGACCATCTTCAGGTGCATTTTATAAGTTAGTCCTCCAGATATGAGTTCTTGTTTTTCTACAGTTTTTCTATGAAGATGAACCCAGGTGTTTAAACAGTTTAAACATGTTACTCACATGTATGCCAATTTACAGCTTGGTTATTTCCCACTGAAAGTTAAATCAAATATTAGAATATAATCATATCGAATGTGTTTTCTAAACATACTGCAACCTCAGTGTGCTATTTACATGAACAATGTTCAGATGAAATTGAACGACTACTAAAAAAAAAAGTGGGTCAGTAAGAACAGTATATATAGTGTGGCTAAAATTATTAGAATTTTTATATATTTTTTTAATTTATGAGGGGAAAAAAACAAACCAAAACTGAGCTGATTTTACTGCTGTTTACCTCTAGTTATCACAGAATAAATAAAAACAAATTTTCAGACTAAATCTTAGTTCATTGAAACATTTTCCATATTTTGTCTTTGCTACTAACGTGCATTTATCACTGTATCAAATCTATTAATAAGGCTGGGTAAGGATTTGTCCTTTTCAGTTTGATGCATGCTAATTTCTTTTATGTGGAGTTTGATAAGCACCAGCTGCCAGTCGCTGTTACAATCAGAATCGAAATTTGTATACGTGTGATACGCTCGACTTTGTGACAGAACTGTGTTTTGTCGCCATTTTGATGGAAAGTCATATATTTTTGAGCTGTTGAGGCTCACATTGATATGCAAAGAGCTGGCTCTATTAGCATGTAGCCTAACAATAGTTTACCCTGGTCTCATTCCTTTGCACACACACACACACACACGTACCAGCTTGGATTCCAGTGTTTCAGGCTCCCCAAGGCTTTATATATATATATATATATATATATATATATATAAAATCTTGCTGTCTGAATGAAATTGGTGCACAGTGCACTGATAGAAGCTGGGTGAGATGTTAGCTGGTCAGAAATCAGTCTGAAACCAAGCCAGGGCCAAGCCTTTAGCTAAATTTACTTAATCACTTATTGCAGCTTTATTTGAATTGCACCTCTGTTTTTGCCACATGTGAGCCATTGTTTTCTTTTTAACATCAATGTCTTTAACTTTGATCCCTGTGTGTAAGGAGTTAATGCACGGTATCCATATTTAGAATGTTTTTACTTTGAGATCGATATCTCTTGTGCCAAATGTGTCAATGCAATAAGGTCTTATACACTGTGCGAGTTCTCAGCCTTTTTCCTGTGATTTGACTCCTTTTGGGCTGAACTTTGGGAGGGCTTCATCTGCTGTGGTGCATCTTATTCTCTAAACTATACACTGTAACAAACTAAGGTGAAGCCTGCTGTGCCGAGCCATTAAGCAGACACTGTGGTGTTCACCTGTAGCCAATGCAGAGGACTGGATGTAGCAGGGGCAATGTTGATGTTTGAAAAAGAGATTGGAGTCTTCAGTTGAAATGAGTATGCCTCATAAAAAGAACACAAATTAATTCTACTTCATGTATATTTGTCTTCTTACGGGATACTGCCTTATAGTTTCTGCTTCTTTTGAGGAATTCATGATAGAAATTTAAGAATTTTACTGTTAATGCAGTTAAATCAACATTGCTTTTTAAATGAAAACCCTCATGTGATCTTTTCTTTGTGGGTGGGGTGTAAGCCTATGTGAGTCCTGAATTCTGAGTTAAACAACTTCTGCAAATAAAATCTCAAGCATTTATTTCTGGCACTGTCATTTTTATTTTATTTTATTTTTTTGCCTTTGTACGGTATTATGCAAAAGTCTTGAGCTGTCCCTCATTTTTTTATATTTTGCATGCAAGGAGCCAGACTTTCTTGTATTTAAGTGCTCTTAAGCAATAGTTCAAGGCTTTCTGAAGGTCTCCCAAAGTTTTTCTTTGGACACTGGCTAAAATTGAGATATGCCAAACTACACAAAAACTGGACTGAAAAATCTGTGGCAACAGATCTGATGGAGTGATGAATCCAAATTTGAACATTTTTTTGTTGAAACTGTCAAGAGGTCATCAGGAGAGTGGTACAGTGTCTACAGCTGTCTGTAAAACACAGCAGAGGTGCTGTCATGGTTTGTCAAAATTGATGGAATTATGAATGCAGAAAAGCACAATTAGATTTTGATCCACCATGCAATACCATCTGTCAAGAATCTGATTGTCATGATGAAAAATGAAGCAGTTACCAATGATCCCAAATGCACTGCCAGTGCAGTTAAGAAGCATACCTGGATAGAAAACCATACAACAGAACACTTTCAGTCATGGCTTGGCCGCCCCAGAGCTCAGACCTCAGCATTATAGAAGTAGTGTGGGATCATCTTGACAACAGAACAAAAGGCAGAAACATCCAAAGAAGACCTTTGAATGTAAAAAAAAAAAAACTTGAAAGCTTAAGCTGTTAATGTAAACAGACTGATGCATAAGAAATTCTAGACCGACTTTTACAAAATCAGTGTATACATCTAACAATTTTTATTTCACATCATCAAAGGGATCATTATATTTGGTAGACAAAATTTATGTTGGTTCCACCCTTTCAGCTTCTAATCTTAAAACGGGCATATCTGCTGAAGTAATAGAACATTGATTGATTTAAACCTTTACAAGGGTTTGATTCCACTGAATAAATTAAAGTACAGCAAAGCACTTTGGATTCCTGAGATTCAAATAAAAACCTGTCAGTTCACCTGATCAATAAACTTGAGAAACACAAGGACAGGACAGCACATCTCTTTGGTAAGGAAAGGTTCTGATCTCAAGTCTGTACTCGGTGAGAGCTTGAAGCTTGCCAGTGAGCGCAGACAGCTGTGGAGTGCTGTCCAGAATCTCCAAATGTTTCAGGTCTTGCAGGTGACAAAGCTGCAAGAAATCTCGCTCTGGTACATGCTCGTGACGTATTTTAAGACTTCTGAGCTTTGGAAACAGCCGTGGGAGATCAGCAGTGTGAGCTCCCAGATGCGAGGGCCAGGGGTCTACATGAAGGTGGTGAAGATTTGGCACCTGCACCGCAATGGCTGCCATGTCTTCAGAAGTGAGTCCTGCAACACACAGCGTGAGACTGGTCACCGTGGCTGGAATGGAGGTGATGTATTTATTAACAGGGGGTCCCTTAACAATGATCAGGGTCGACAGTTGAGGTAGGTCATGCAGCCATGTTTTGAGGCGACAAGGAGACAGTGACCACATTTCTGGAATGTCATGGTGTGAATGCTTGTAGAAAACAGCCAGACTTTTCAGGCCAGGCAGGAACCTCAACCCATGAGCTGGCAACGAAGGATCCATGCAGTCAATAAGCTCCAAACTGGACAGGGCTAGCGCATCAGCTTCCACTGAGGGACCTAGACTTGGTTTAGGATCACTGTGACGATAGGTACACAATATATGCACACCTGACAAGGAGAGGTGCTTCAGTTTAGGCAGGCAGGCAAGCGTGGAGTGCAACATCCACATAGTTTCTCCAACAATGCCCACCTGATGGCAGATCAGAGATTCGATGTTTTTAAACTGGGACAGCACAGAAATGAATTTACTCACTGATGTAGTGGGGAACATAACACCGCACATGCTTAAGTAAGTCAGCCTCTCGGGAAGAAACAGTGGGAATCTGGAAATGTCCAACAAAAGATCAGAGCAGCTGTTTCTTAAAACCAGACGTCTCATATTTGGGAAACCCGTCAAGCAGCTGAAGCACTCCTGGGAGCTTTGGTCCATGACCACCGTGGTGAGAATAGGAAGGAAGAGAGCGAGCTGTTTCCAGTGTTTCGTCTTGGTGCTCTTCACCACCACGCTGGACACGTGTCTATGACGGAGAGTGTCCCAGAACTTCTTGTTATAAGAGCCATTTTTAAAATCCAAAACCACCGTCCAGTCTTTCCAGAGAGACCGGTGATCGACAATGGTCTTGAAATACTTGCAGGTTGCCCGGACGTTGAACTTTTCTGCCGCTGACAGATACCCAAAAACACTGTTCCAAATTTCAGGAGGCAATTTCTGAGGCTTATGTGCCATTACTTTGCTCTGCAGACAAGTGTCTAAGCTGGCTGACTAGCACCGTCTCACTTCTGCAGCCCCCAAAACGCTCTAAACACCGGGTAGCTCCATAAACCACGTTTACTGCTAGAAAACTGACACGGAAGTAATAGTAGGGCTGTTGAAGTGATTGACACAGAAATAACCCAATAGTTGTGAAGGTGACGCATAGCTGCGTTGTGATTGGTCGGCTTTTTTAATACATATTCCCCTCCCGCCTTTCTTCTTCCTCTTTCTTTCACGCGACCCTACCGCGCGGTAAGGATTTTTTTTCTTGCTTTTCAAGAAAACAGTTAGAGGATTTTTAGCCAAAAATTAAGTTTGTATTTGTGAGATTAACATTGAGACTACTTAACTATATATATTTTGAATAGTTTAGAAGTGCGCAGGCGCTGTTTGTACAAGTGAGGCCTGTTTAACTATCGCTAGCGTTAGCCGGCTAGTTTTAGTTGTCGGCCACATGTCAGGGAGGGGTGTGATGTACTATATTTTCTGCTATAATTCTAAAGTGCCTTTTTTTAACCCCCCCCCCTCCATGCAGATACATCCTTGTCTTTAAACCAGCTGTTTAGCGATCCTTGGAAGCACTGCAGAGATGCCCAGGGAAGACAGGGCCACGTGGAAGTCCAACTATTTTTTGAAAATCATCGTGAGTACCATTTGACACAAATACGCTTGTTTTCACTGGGTACTGACAAATTGTTTATTATTTAGACCACGCAATGAAATTTATCTGACGGGCAGTGGTTTATTTGCAGCAACTTCTGGATGATTATCCAAAATGTTTCATCGTGGGAGCAGACAATGTGGGCTCCAAGCAGATGCAGACCATTCGTCTGTCTTTGCGTGGGAAGGCTGTAGTGCTGATGGGTAAAAACACCATGATGCGCAAAGCCATCCGTGGCCACCTGGAGAACAATCCTGCACTGGAGAAGTGAGTTTACGGCCCCCCTCTTGCTTACTTTCCTACATTGAAATGTCAGTTTTTTGTGTAGCAGGTTAGTTACGGTGCAGCTTGTGTCGTGCTGTATTGTCGTTCCCCTGCTGACATGAACGTGTTTCCAGCTATCTCTGTCTGTCTACAACCCCCCTGACAGCCAGGGACGCATGGTCTCAGACATGCCATAACTGCATCATCTTGGTAGAATTGATAACCTGCTTGTGTAACTTAAGTTTATTATATGATTTGACAGGCTCCTGCCCCATATTAAAGGTAATGTGGGTTTTGTCTTCACAAAGGAGGATCTGACTGAGATCAGGGACCTGCTGCTGGCCAATAAGGTGAGAACCATAAACTACAGGGTCATCTGGTCGTAGACTATCGCTAATTATCTGAAATGACAATGAATGAGTGTTAATGTCTCTTAATTTAAAAGAACCTTAATAAGGAAATGGTGTAACCAACACAAGTCTACATTCAGCAGTTGGGGCTGGCAGAATATTTCTAGTTGGTAACACAGCTTTAGTAATCAAGAAACATGTGTAACTGTAATACTATAATGTTGGGTGTTGTCAGCATGCAGGAAAAGCTTACAATGCAGCCTTTGCAGTACTGCATTGTTGAGTTCCCCTGCAAACAGTAACTCGTTTCCTCGCTATCCCTGTCCGCCATTAACACTTGGCTGCTGGGGACGTAAGGTTTCAGACACTCTCAAACTGAAAAATTAAAATCCTTAAAAATGTAGCCCTACCAAAGTGGTGTATTGATTACCCTTAAATGTTTCTTAGGTAATGTCTGAAAATTTTATTTGTAAAGAAATCCATGAAGTCATTACTAGTTAAAGTGAAAGGAATACTCGGCTCTACAGAGCTCTGACTCTTTGTCAGCCTGGCTACAGTGCTGAAAAGAAACCTGGGGTTGTTCTTATTTTCTTCAATTAATGATGGAATAGTAAGATGTCCTAGCTTTATGGAGGGCTTTTTTATAGAGCAACATCTCTTTCAGGCTAAATGAGCATCTTCTACTTTAGTGAGATGCCATTCCCTCTCCAGCTTACGGGTTATCTGCTTTAAGCTGCGCGTTTGTGAATTATACCACGGAGTCAGGCACTTCTGATTTGAGGCTTTCCTTTCAGAGGAGCCACAGTATCCAAAGTCGTACGCAGTGAGGATGTAAAACTATTGACGAGATAATCTACCTCAGCTGGGAGCAGAGTTTAGGTAGCTGCTGTGCACTGTGTTGGCACATGGCACTGAAGAGTATAATAATCGAAGGAATTAGATCCTTAAACTGTAGTTACAGCACTTTCACAAAGACTCCTACTGTAATAAAACTTATTCCCCACTGCTGTGTAATCCATTGAAGTAAATGTAGACGTTACTAAGAAATGATCAAGACAGGAGGGGGCTTTCAGGGTAATACTGTTAGGTCTTCAGTTTCTATGCCATACGTCAGGACAAGATACCAGAGTATGATTAAAGTGGTGGGTGGGCTCCTTTACATTTTGAGAGAGGCCAATTGAATCTAATAATAGATTAAATGCAGTGTTGAGGCTGTCATTTTCAGCATCTACATGGATGTTAAAATCGCCCACTAGAATTGCTTTATCTGAACTGAGCACTAAATCAGACGTCAGACTCAGGTTCTGAAATAGGTAGCAAT
>JAMQGT020007832.1:0-67027 GCA_024447675.2 Pterophyllum scalare
TGTTCTTTTTCCAGGGTGGAATACAGCATAGATCTTTAATGACCTTGAAAAAAAGAGCTGGGTGCACAAGTTTGAATTTATTTTGGATTTTCTCCAATCCACACATGTGTGTATATACAAATATATACATATACAGTGCCTTGCGAAAGTATTCGGCCCCCTTGAACTTTTCAACCTTTTGCCACATCAGGCTGCAGCTCAATAATTAGATTTTATAAATCAAATGTGAATTTAGGATTCAGCTCCATCTGATGGAGATCCAAGTGTAAATGCGTAAATGATGACTGCAGATATCATAAAAGAAATTATATATTTTATAACACTTTTATTCTGTCTATGAGGCTGACAGAGTGGGTCAGGCTGCTTAAAGTGACTCGCCATGCTCCACACTGACAGGTGCGATCCTCCATCCATCGGATTAAAATGGAGGCTCCGCTCTTTATTTACCCGTTGCCATGGTGAATCCTGGTCTCAGAGCTCCATTGATGATGGCTTTCTTTCCTTACTCACGCACATGCTAACTCAGGATGAACATACTCAGAGTTGATTGAACTAACTGTTCGGGAACGGGAAATTCAGAGTTGCTGATCTCAGAGTTGATCAACTCGGAGTATGTTTTCAACCTCAGAGTTTGTTGATCCTGCTTCCTGGAATAGGCCCCAGGTTGCATGGATAGACTAGTGGACCTCACTTTTATGCCTTTGTGTTCTTGGGGTGCCACCTCACCATTTTGTAGTATAACAGCTTAATAACATATTTCCCGCACTTGTTGTAGCACTGGGGCCAATCGCTGACCATTTGTGTTCAAAATTATTCCATTGAATCATTGACTTCTGTATGCATAGTTACGCAAAAATATACATCTGTTGGATGAAACAGTCCAACATGTGCAAAAGCAGGTCAAACAGCCTAAATCACAGATTTCCTAAAAAGTCTATGCCCTCTAGATTGGATATGGCATGCACTGATACTTGTCCCAGCTTCCTCAATGTCATGGACATGACATAGTTTTACATTGTGTATTATCAGATTAACATATCTTGTACTGTAGACTAAGAATGTTGTAGATACAGTAAGGTTAAAATATGCAGTTCATATGATCGATGTTGTGCTTATGTACATGTTCAAAATTAGCATATAATTGATATGTGTTTTTATATGTTTTAGTTTCACACTTTTCTGCAACAAAAATGGAAAAATTTTCAAACAAATGCTGGATAGGTTTCAATTGTATAGAAATTTATTTTTATTGAACTAAACAAGTATATATATATATATATATATATATATATATATATATATATATATACACACACACACACACACACACAGGCATACATGAAGTGAACCTGAGTGCTTCAGTTTTTCAAGCCAATTAAATTACAGTACAGTATCAGTCAAAGGTTTGGGCGTATTTATGAGTGAGTGTGTCCAAACATTGTAGTGTGTGTGTGTGCATACAATACCAGTCAAAAGGTTGGACACATTCACCCATTCATATGAATGGATGAGTGTCTCCAAACTTTTGACTGGTATTGTACCCCAACAATCAAATGATCCCCAATGAGCAAGTACTTGGCAACAGTGGGAAAGAAAAACTCATTTTAACAGGAAGAAACCTCCAGCAGAACCAGGCTTAGGGAGGGAAAATCATCTGCTGCGACCGGTTGGGGGTGAGGAAAAAAGAACACACACGTCTACTTTCACTTGCATAACATAAGCAACATAAGGCTCTCTGGCCTGTACGTGGAAAACAGCATTAAACAGGGAACTGGTCCAGGTTCAAAGTTGCAGCAGGGCTCGGGGAGATTTTAGGTGCTGGTACTTGAAAAGGCTTTGAATAACGCCGAGACTGTCAAGACAGCTGTAGGAATTACAATCGGAAACCACGATTCACTAGGAGGCGGGTTTGCAACAGGATCCTCCATTTCACGTTCCTCAGATAATATTTTCCCTCTGGAGCAAACTCAGCTGATCCTTGAGCTCTTGGGCTATCTGTCTCATAGATTAGTTGTCTTTGTTCAGATAATTTATCACTTCCTGCTTATATGCAAGTATCCTTTTCTGTTTGTTAATTTCATCTTCCTTCTTCATCATCTGGATATCTGAATCTGCTACAGCTCTCTGAAGACGTTTCATCGTGTCCCTTTGTTCGTCTCCCAGGCTTTTAACCTCAGTCAGCTCAGCAGTAAGACGGTTGTTTTGGTGCAGGAGGGAATCGGCCTTTTCCTGAAGATCATGCAGAGCCGATGTCTTTTTTTCGTTCTCCTCCTTTAGCTTGGCCTCCAAACATCCCACTTTGGCCTGTTTATCAGCTTCAGCCTCCCTTACCTGAACCTCAAGCTTGAAGTTCTTTTGTGTCAGATTTCCAATCTCCTGGTAATTGTGCTTAGTCACACTTTGGAGATGGGCTAGTTGATCTGTGAGACTCTTGTTTTGTTGAGATAAGACTTTCTCATTGTCCTGCAGGGTGACAATTTCATCTGCCTTCTGCATAATCTCATTTTTAGCTTTTGCCAGCTGGTTATCTGAATCTGCTACAGCTCTCTGAAGACATTTAATCGTATCCCTTTGTTTGTCTCCCAGGCTTTTAACCTCAGTCAGCTCAGCAGTAAGACGGTTGTTTTGGTGCAGGAGGGAATCGGCCTTTTCCTGAAGATCATGCAGAGCCGATGTCTTTTTTTCGTTCTCCTCCTTTAGCTTGGCCTCCAAACATCCCACTTTGGCCTGTTTATCAGCTTCAGCCTCCCTTATCTGATCCTTAAGCTCAGATATCTTTTGTGTCAGATTTTCTCCATCCTCAGGTCCTTCTCATGATAACCATTCTGGGCCGTTGCGAGCTTTAACTCCAACTCGAGTTCACAAATTCTCTGTCTATATTCCCAAGGCTCAGTTATTTCGTGTACAGACATAGAAGTACTGAATTTCTTCTGTGACATTGTTAGTTTGTTTGTTATCTATTGAACAATCAATAAATGTTGGCTGAACGACTTCAATACTGAAGGCTGATATTGCTTTCTTAAATCGCCTGATTTGCAAATACACGAAATGGAAGTGCTGAATTTGGTCGATATCTTATATCTCTGATAGGCAGTGATGTCATCATACCTCAAAGCAACTTCGTGATCTTCAAAGCAGCCTTTGATGCTTTAGCTCCGAGCATTCTACACATGGAAACAAGCCCGTAATTTGCGGGGGGATAGGGGGTTATGACCCACCAATAATCTTATCCAATCACTATACCCCTCCAATAAAGTCACATCATTTCAATTTACAAAAAACACCTTACATGAATAACATGGTCATTTTCTTTATTCATTATCAGTTTTGGGTAAAATACTAGCATATTTAATCATTCGGTAATGTAACTCCCCCTCTCCCCACAGAAACTTGGTATCACCCAACCCGCTTTCTCCACCAATCCGCGGCGTTCACCGTTTGCTACACAGCTGCCATAGACATTTATATGCATGTATATATCCAGATAGCAGAACAGTTCGCGGCGGATACGCTAACACAGCGGGAAGCTGTGAGGTTAAAAGTAATAAAAAAAAAAAAAATTTTGGCTAGCTGTCCAGGTAGCTGATGTGACTCCAGACTGAGCACATGAAGGATTTTATTGAGCCTCTCCAGGACTGACTTCAAGTTAAGCTAACACAGCCTATTATTGTTCTCCAAATTCAATCTGAGAGCATCCATCAGGTAAAGTGGGTTTCACCGTTTCAGGTGTTGCTGTAAAGTATTTAATAAGCTTTAGAAATGGATTTAGTTATGTCCCTGCTAAGACTGTTGATTCAAATTTAATTCCTTTTTTCTTATTGGTGATGGAAATCCTTGAAGATGCTTCGATTTTAAAATTGTCCTTTCAAGAATTGAAAAGTGATTCTATTTTTGGGCACAGTGCTTGAAGTGCTTGAAACTGCTTAAAACTTAAAGTGCCTTAAAAAAATATCTCAATAGTTATGAGATGGAAACGAACCTGCAAGTCTGCATGTGAGCTTGTCAGTCTGTTTGTGACCCCTCCCTCCCCAGAAGACAGAGTCGCTTTGAGAGAGTGAGCGGACCTTTAGGGGGTCACATTTCCCGGTGTGGGGATTTGTAACCGGCCAGAGTGGGGCTTTAATTATTGTTGGCTGGACAACTGCAAATTCCAGTAATGGATAAGAGGAGTATGGAATTATAATTAAGTCAAACAATCTGCACAAATTCCCCGAGCATAGGTATTCATTTCTCGCTTGTAAATTCAACAACTCCTTTGCATTGAAAGTGTTTTGAACCCTATTTATTATCTTTGCTTGTTCGTAAACTTTTCCACAATGCATATTTGGACTCGGACTTATTGAAAGTCCCTATTTATACAGTTTAAATCCTTTGATTTACCAAAGTTTAATATCCAACATGAAAAAGAAAAAAAAAAGAATTATCAAGAAATGTCTTGGTAAGATTCCTCAACTCCCCCTGTAATGTTTTATCTGGCTTAAGAGTTTCTGAAATTTCATCATTGTAATTTAAATCATATTAAATTTATTTATGTCTTCTGCTACAGATCCAATCAGCCTGCATTTCCCCCTCCACCTTGTCTGCTACCTCACTGAAGTAAGCCAAAATTCAATCTTAGAGTTCATTTAGATACTTTTTCTAAAACTGCAAATAATTTCTGCCAGAAATATTATGTGTGAACTGTTACAAGGGGAGGGGAATCTTGTTGCCAGTATAAGTGGCAATAACAGCTTCTTCTCTGTTATAATGTGTAGGTTCACTTCATGTTTCGTCCTGTGGTCAAGGTTGAGGCTTGTTTGCCTGCTTTAAAATCCTGTCTGCTCTCTGAATAATGAAAAAAATGTGTTTCTAAAAATATTTATTTTTAGATAAAATGAATAGAAAGACTCGGCCTGTCTCCAACTGCACCTTAAGACGGAGGGCCCGTGTAGATGTAGAGAACCGACTTAAACAAATGAGGGATGACGCCATAAATTTAATTGACATTCAGATGACAACAGAGAGGAACCTTGACCATGGACACATCAGTGAAGAGCATTTTCATGCAAGTCAAACTGGCAGTGATCATCCACAGTGTCTACACACTGAAACCAGTGCTGGTTTTAGTGAGCAAGATGGCATGGAGATAGATCTAGGCCTGTCTGAGGATTTTGAGGTTGCTGCTTGTGTTGTTCAGACTGTATCCTAGTGTTATTAAACCCATATGAAGATCCCAGTTCATATGTCTGTGAGTGATGGTGCATTTTTCTTTGTTGTTGTTTGATTTCTTTTTCCACTTCAAGATGTTCCATTTGGTCGAGTTCCAGAGCAACAAAGTGTTAGCAGTAGTACCAGAAAACTGGTGCTGCGATGGTGTTACCTATAGAAGTGATGAAAGAGTGGATAAGGCAGTAAAAAATGTAGAGGAACATGGACCGGACTGGAAGACATGCAATATCAGAATTATCAAATCATGTGGTATGCAATTTCTCACACACCTCTGCCTATTTAAGGTAAATTGTGAAATATATTTGCTATTATATTTTATGCGTTTAAAGACAACTGTGTTATCTATTGTAAACTCAAGTTTGTAATTTGTAGATCAATACTTAGAGGCACGACAGCTTCTGAAGAAATCTCTCACGTGCTGCACATCAGACCTTTAGTCAGAAGAGGAAGAGGAGCAAGTACGACTGAAAAGGCAATGTTAGTATATACTTTTTTTTTTTTTCTCTAGATTTGCTTTTTTGGCCATCAAAATCCGGGCAGCACAGTGGTGTGGTGGTTAGCACTGCTGCCTCACGGTGAGTAACATCTAGAAGGCCTGGGTTCGATTCCACCTTGGCCCGGGCCTCTCTGTGTGGAGTTTGCATGTTTTACCCGGGTCTCCTCCTACAGTCCAAAGACATGCACTTAGGCATAGGTTAATTGGTCACTCTAAAATTGTGAATGGTTGTCTGTCTCTCTGTGTTGGCCCTGTACAGGTCACCCTATGACAGCTGGGATAGGCTCCAGCCCCCCCGTGACCCTGAACAGGATAAGCGGAAGAGAATGGATGGTATTCAAATCACAGAATTCGAAATCAATTAGAGTAGTGTACAGCTTGGGTAAAGTAAAATGAAATATGATTTAATAATGACAAACTAAGTATTTTTATTTTCCTAATCCGCTTGTCAGTCATTTCTTTGGGGACTCTGACAATGACACAGAAGAAGAAGTTCACCTGGAAAGGAAAGCCAGAGCTGCAGTAAGACGCTCACTACAACCACCTGCTCCAGTTGTCCAGCCACCACCTTTCAAATGGGGCTAGCATCCACACAACTGCTTCTTCTGCAAAAACTCCATCACCACCACTGCTTGCCCAGATGGAACATAGACCAAGAGATGAGCCAACTCCTTCTTCAAGCAATGCCTACAGGCCTACTTGGAGAGGGGGACGGTATGGCTCAGACACAGTTACGTGCTCTGGTAAACACAGCTAATATGATTGACAATTACTTCACAAACGCAATTATTCTCAGTGCAACATCCAAGTGAAAATAAACTCATCGAATTTGAACTTGAACAATGCACTCCTTCCTGAATGTAAATTGATTTTTCCAAAAGTGTATACAGTAAATTTTGAATAACTGGGATATTGTATTCTTTGTAAATATGAATACTACACTGTAGCTATTTCTATAAAAACAATTTATTTTTTATATTCATCCAGAATTAAGAACATTTTTTAAATAAATGGATTTGGGGATTTCCTTTTAACCATAAGCTCTGTAGACCATTTGCCATGTAATCCAGTTACTGGAAAAGATTACAGCAAATTTGTCTCATTTCTTCTTCCAACAGCTGCAGATGTTCAAATATCGAGCTTACTGGAGGACATTAAACACCAACAAGACCAAATAACCACCAAAGTAAACTATCTGACCAACATGCTGAACTCAACTGTCCAAGAAAGAGAAATCCCTGACCCTGTCCAGTTTCCACTACAATCAATGGAGGACGTGGAGCACTTTGAGAAATGGCTCAAAGATCCTGCTAATTCTCAGCTGAAGCAGTGTGTGGTGAGTTTTCATCTCATTACCATTCTACTTGACATTCAACACAAAGGAATGATGCTGTTTATAATGAAAAGCTGAATGTTAAATACTAGGAATAGCCACATCCATGTTTTTACAGTCCAGATAAGATGTGGTTATTTGCCAATACCAGTGTTAAATTGATAATCTGCATCTCTCACTGAGAGACTGGAAATGTTTCTTTGTGAATGAGGAAATGTTCCGCTTAGCTCAAATGGCATTCCTAACTTTTTAAAATGAAATGTGACAAATACATGTAACTACATTTACAAAGTGTGTTGGCATTTATTTGTGTTGGCTGTGCAGCTGAAGTGAATTTATATTTAATTGCACTGACAACAATCAGTTATGTTCAATAAAAGTATAAAACTGTTTTATGTGCACTGGTAAAATGAATTAAAGCACCTGTGATGAAAGTGAGAAAGACCATCCAGCAACACGAAGTGCTTTTATGCAGAATCTCTACTTTCATTTTACCGTTTTGAGTAGGAAAGTAGGAAGAATTGCAAACTGAACAGCCGTTTCAGGAAAAATGTAAAATGATTATTTTTTAATTTTTTTGTATACCCAAATTTGAGCCGGCACACAGGACCTTTCTGATAACTCAGATATAAATGAAGCTTAAGTTGTTTTAAATTGCCTGTAACTTGTTATTTTTTGTCAAATGTGTTTAAACTTTTTCCATTATTTCCAATTTTAGATTTCTTCACTGGCAGCCATTGGGGGGCATGATGCAAAAAGTATCACGTGGAACATTCTTTCCCGGATGTTCCACAGTGACATTGGACAGAAGATAAACTGGACAGGGACCAATAGAAAGGGAAGTTTTCCCCAGATGGCATCAAAAACAGTACTCTTGAGGAAGTAATTGTAATAGATTTTGCAAATGATTTGATTGTCATTGTTTAATGAAGCACAAATCTTTTAACTCTGAGAGTTGTATTGCATCATGTCATTGATAATGTGTTATGGGCTTTGGATGACAGGTTTCAGGTGTACCTTTATTCCACTCACTGATCACAGCACTCTTTCAAACCCAAACCTCCCCTTTGAGACCTGTGATGTTCCTCTGTGGTACAGAGTTGGATACCCAGACATGACTGCAGTGATTGGCCATCACTGATGGTGTTAAAAATTAAAGATGAGTTGTAAATTTTTTGAATTTTTTCCCCACTATGTCCAAAGCTTACCAATCAACATGTTATACACTTGCTGGCCACTTTATTAGGTACACAGTGCCAGTACCAGCTTGAGCCCCCTTTTGCCTCCTGAACTGCCTTCATGGCATAGATTCAACAAGCTGGTGGAAAGATTTCAGAGCTTTCATATAACATATACCTTTGTGTGTATAGATGCAGTAAGAAAGACCGACGTGTCCCGTGTTGCCACAGAAGAGGAAATTCGGAAACATGCCATACGATGGTTCAGTCTTGCAGCAGACAGAGGAAGAAGGCGGCGTCCTGCTGTTACCAACCCAAATCAACTCTGAGGACTTATAAAGTTTGTCTGTACTGTTGTTGTTCCAGACATGGTTATCTTTTAGTTATTTGACTGTTGATGTTTTAATGATGTACAGTAATGAATCAATGCATCACGTGCTTAATAAATTTTAATCGGATGTGAGAGTATTTCCTTTCTTTGACATTTTACTTTTTCTTTTACTGCATTTTGTTAAAGAATAAATAAGTGTTAAAGGATTTTCAGTAAATAAAAAGTATTCTTGATACATTTATGATCCCATTTTTTTTCTAATACTCATATGCTCATCTTGTTATTCAAATGGATAATGACCATCATAGGCTTTAAATAAGGAGTATCCCATAATTGTTAAAGGTTTTCATTTTCTCTAAAATCAGTATTTATATCCAAATAGATATTTTAGCTTTAACTGTAGCTAGCATGGCTACAGCAGTTTTTAATAAGGGATCCCAAAAATACCCTGGCCAAAATGAGCCGCTATATGAACGGATTCAAAACGGATCCATGTCGGATCAGTTTTGATCCGACATGAAAAAGGATCCGTTTTGGATAACCTGAAACCTGAAACGTGGACGGGTCCGATTTGTATCCGGTCCTGATCTGTTCCTCAGCCGTGATCCTGATCCATTGCTGATCCATCCCGCTGTGCAAGTGGACTCCGATACAGACCAGTTTTGCAGGTCCGTTACGGAGTCAGTGGCACATCCAGGGCAGATTGGGGGCGGAGTCATTTTGCTATCTGGGCTTTGTCTCAGTCAAAGTCACAAGTTTGGTTGTTGAGAAGCACAAAAAGTCTTTGGACATTTCTTCTCTCTGAGCTGTTTTTCCTGGATCATGTACGAGCAGTTTGGCTCTATAAAGCAGCAACAGGATCTAAAGTGAAGCAGGTGCATCATTAATGCACTGCTGCTAAAGGCAGAGCCATGAAGGGACACACTCACCTTAGAATGACACTCACAAACATCAAAGATCATGTTGGATTGTGTGTCTGTCAGAGTGTCACAATGATGAAGAGGAGTGTATCTGACACACGGCCCAGTCTGACACCACACAGTCAATGTGTCAAAGCAGTCTTTGTTTGTGTGTTCATGGACACAACCTGTCGCACTTTGTTCATGTCAGGAAGCACAAAATTATAAGTGATGCACTTCAACAGGAAGAAGGCGTAACCATGGCAACCAACCAAACAAAGGCTGAGCGTTGTCTTTGAATCCAAACCGTTATCTTTTTTCTAAAGTTAACCCAGCAGCTTTAATGCCGACCTTAACCACTTTGTTTTAATGACTAAACATCAGCAGACGACATGTTTGAATCAGAGATCACTGATGTGAGTTTCAGCAGCGGGACCGCACTGTTATGTACAACATAGTTAGGGCTGGATCAGGTGACCCTGAACCACCCCTTAGTTATGCTGCTATAGGCCTAGGCTGCTGAGGGGGGTCCCATAATATACTGTTTCTTCTCATTCACCTTTATTTACTTGTTTATACTTCACTCTGTATTTAATCATTATTATTAATCTGTGCCTCTCTTCCACAGCATGTCTTTTGTCCTGTCTCTCTCCACTCAGTCCCAACCGGTCACAGCAGATGACTGCCCCTCCCTGAGCCTGGTTCTGCTGGAGGTTTCTTCCTGTTAAAAGGGAGTTTTTCCTTCCCACCATCGCCAAGTGCTTGCTCATAGGGGGTCGTTTTGACTGTTGGGTTTTCTCATTGTTATTGTAGGGTCTTTACCCACAATATAAAGCACCTTGAGGCAACTGTTTGTTGTGATTTGGCGCTATATAAATAAAATTGAATTGAATTGAATTGAATGGTCTCACAAGGGGTCTGAGGATCTCATCTCGGTACCTAATGGCAGTCATGCTACCTCTGGTGAGCACATGGAGGGCTGTGCGGCCCTCCAAAGAAATGCCACCCCACACCATCACTGACCCACTGCCAAACCGGTCATGCTGAAGGATGTTGCAGGCAGCAGATCGCTCTCCACGGTGTCTCCAGACTCTGTCACATTTGTCACATGTGCTCAGTGTGAACCTGCTTTCATCTGTGAAGAGCACAGGGTGCCAGTGGTGAATTTGCCAATCCTGGTGTTCTCTGGCAAATGCCAAGCGTCCTGCACGGTGTTGGGCTGTGAGCACAACCCCCATCTGTGGACGTTGGGCCCTCATACCATCCTCATGGAGTCGGTTTCTAACCGTTTGTGCAGACACATGCACATCTGTGGCCTGCTGGAGGTCATTTTGCAGGGCTCTGGCAGTGCTCCTCCTGTTCTTCCTTGCACAAAGGTGGAGGTAGCGGTCCTGCTGCTGGGTTGTTGCCCTCCTACGGCCTCCTTCACATCTCCTGGAGTATTGGCCTGTCTCCAGGTAGCGCCTCCAGCCTCTGGACACTACGCTGACAGACACAGCAAACCTTCTTGCCACAGCTCACATTGATGTGCCATCCTGGATGAGCTGGACTACCTGAGCCACTTGTGTGGGTTGTAGAGTCCGTCTCATGTTACCACGGGTGTGAAAGCACCACCAACATTCAAATATGACCAAAACATCATCCAGAAAGCATAGGTACTGAGAAGTGGTCTGTGGTCCCCACCTGCAATTTTTTTGAGCAGTGACCAGCTCCCAGCTTGGATTCGGGAGACAAGACACCCTCTCTATTTTCAAAATTAGGCTTAAAACTTTCCTTTATGATCAAGCTTATAGTTAGGGCTGGATCAGACGACCCTGAACCACCCCTTACTTATGCTGCTATAGGCCTAGGCTGCTGAGGGGGGTCCCATAATGCACTGTTTCTTCTCATTCACCTTTATTTACTTGTTTATACTTCACTCTGTATTTAATCATTATTATTAATCTCTGGCTCTCTTCCACAGCATGTCTTTTGTCCTGTCTCTCGCCACTCAGCCCCAACCGGTCGCAGCAGATGACTGCCCCTCCCTGAGCCTGGTTCTGCTGGGGGTTTCTTCCTGTTAAAAGGGAGTTTTTCCTTCCCACCGTCGCCAAGTGCTTGCTCATAGGGGGTCGTTTTGACTGTTGGGTTTTCTCTGTGTTATTGTAGGGTCTTTACCCACAATACAAAGCGCCTTGAGGCGACTGTTTGTTGTGATTTGGCGCTATATAAATAAAATTGAATTAGAATTGAATTGTATAAGCCCTTCATAAATCATGCTGACTGCACTCTAGTCACCAATATAAGCAAATACATTACACATAAAAGCACACAGTGTCACGGCTGGTGCAGGCAAGGCAGGGAGGACCCCAGAGCAGGACGCAGGACAAGAGGTGAACTCAAAAAACCGCTTTAATTAAAGAGGCTGGGCAGGGACAGCTACACCAAACAAAACTCAAAAAAACTGGAACACTTGAAAACTTCAAAACAAACAGAACACACAGCCGACATAACACAGATGAACAGACGAGGACCCGAACAAAGAACAAAGGAAAACCAAGGGCTTAAATACACACAAGGGGATTAGGTCAAGTGAACACACCAGGGGACAACAGGTGAAACAAATGAACCTAACGATACAGGGGGAAGTAAACTAAACACAAGGCACAAGGAACACGAGACTGTCAAAAGAAAACAGGAAGTGACACAGGGGAACAGAGACGCAGACTTGACACAAGACAAGGACGCAGACCTAAATACAAAAACATAGAACACTGGGCCACCGGCCCAGGACCATGACACACAGAAACATCGGAAATCACTTTATGGAAGACGATCACTTTTTGGCACAACACCGGACTGCACAGGATTGTCTTTACATTGATTTCCTGCTGGTGCATCCACAGTCCATTTTAAGCAAAAGGAAATTATAGGACAATGCCATCATTTCTTTTCTGCTTGTGTGATGTCTGTTCGACACACATGCACACTGTCATATCTACATGTACATGCAGCATGTGTAACAGTGAATTTATGGGAATGGGCTTGCTCAAACCTGTCATCACTGGCATCTGTGTGAGTCTGTTAAATGATGCCAAGTGACGCACGGCACAGCTGTAGTCAAGGAGATTTGCTTCAGATTTAGTACTCTGTGGATGCAAGCAAATAAATAAATAACAGCAGGGAGGCTGGGTGGTTCAAGAGGCCTTCAGTTTCATTAAAGGTCACCCTACTGCAGCTTCGATCTGGCTCAGCCATCCGTCCCATTACTACCAGAGCAATAATCCATTAATCTGCTAATCAGGAGCTGTTTGCACACAGTGTGGAAAACTATAAAACAACAAAATGGTAAACAATTTGTAGATAAAAAGATGTGACTGGTACCATGTCCTTGCACCTCATTGGCATTGTTTAGTCTGAAAAGCTATTTCAACAAATAAACCTACAAATGTTTTCCAGAGACTAAAACACAGAAACTAAAATGGGGCTCAATTCCTTTTCTTTCAACAAAGTGTCCTGCACCAAATGATTAATGATAATACCCCTCTGTGATATTTATAACGATATTTCAAGCAGACTCTTTAATTAGGACCACATTTAATTAGTTTTATAATCAGCTTGTTTAAGTGGAGAAGAGTTCTCTGTGGGTGAATTTCAATCAGTAAAGACTCATTTGCGTTGTTTGATGGTAAATAGATTAGTTATATAGGGCTTTTCTACTCTAGCTAAGCACTTATACACTTATGATTCTTGTACAGCACATTCACCCATTCATACAAGCACTTCCTTATGTAACAAGTAAAATGTAACAATTTATGCAAGTAAAAGCTTATGTAACTAAGCTAAGTTCTTTTATTGTCTAACATTCACACTCCAGCGTTGGAGAGCAACTTGGGGTTCAGCATGTTGCCCGAGAAAACTTTGGCATGCAGCTCAGAATTTAAACCGTCCAACTTTGAATTAGTAGGTGACCTACTCAACCTCTACCCCCACTCCTTATCTTAAGGCATTATGATATCCCTCAGCTGTATGGGAATGTCTTCTTGATGGACATGATGATGGTGAGGCTGGACTGCTGATGATCTCAGTGAAAGTGCCCATGAAGACTGGATTGGCTTGATTGGTATAAAGAGTGAGGTTCATGACTGGTCAAAAACAAAACACTTGTGATGTGCCCTTCTGCATCGAGACTTCGAAGCGTAATCAAAGGAGATTTTGTGAAGCGCGTATCGAGGCTTGTGGTGATGATGTATGTGGTGACATTCGAAGCCTCGCAAGCTGGCTGTACCAAGTGACTGATTTATGAAACAGTTCATGAATTTGAAATATAAAGGGGGGGGGGGCAGCAATACAGAATGCACCCCCCCCCGCCCGACATTTGGGAATATTGCGCATTTGTTCACCATCTATTCAATTGTGGGAGGGTTTTTGTTGATGGAAGCAGCTAGAAAGAGAAAGCTAGAAAGATGTTTATGTCACTAGGAACATATGCAGAGTTACAAACCAAGTAAAACATTTATATCACAACCCTCTCCCCAATTTGTTTCTACTTTCCCTTTTGACCCCCACCATTGTATCAGAAATGTATCTTTTTTTGTATTTTTTCTCTATTCTCCTTTTTTTCTTTCGCTCTCTTTCTCTCTCTCCCTTCTCTTTTCTTTTTCCTCAGCCTTTCAGCTCTGTCACAGAGTTTGTTACACAGTATGCTAAAAATAACTCAAATAAAATAAAGGGTCAAACACTAACAAGAAGAGCCTAGAGAACCTATGGAGCTCATCTTTGGCACAACAATGCATTCAGATCACAGTTCTGCTTGCAAGATCTGCCAGACATGACAGGCTTAAAAAAAAAGACAGACACCATGTTAAAAGGTTCAGATTTTATGTATCGGTATCACAAATCATTCATTCATTCATTCACTTCAGAGCTTCACACACCAAAGCCACGTTGTGGTCATATTGTAACTGTGCTGTTTTACATTTATTGTCCACTTGATGACGCAGTAGAGCAAATGAAGCACCATGACGCTTCGGCCCATGTGTTCACCAATTGAATGGAAAGCTTCAGTACTTCATGAAGCTTCATCTCACCATCATTACAAAACACTGGACTTGTCTCGGGTCTCTGTGGAACACAAATAGCTGTTTCTGACTGAGTGAGCATAATGACCGAGTTCAGCTGGGCTGGTTTAGAAGCAGAATTAACAGAGGCCGGGTCAGGAACGAACAAACAGATTCTCCAGGCTGAGCTAAGAGAAAAAAAATCAGTCTCTGACACACACACACACACACACACACACACACACACACACACACACACACAGAGAGAGATAAGTCTGCATCTGCAGCGCTCCTAGTGTCGGAAAAGAACTACTACAACAACATCCATCACAACATCCATCTCCATCTCCCTCCCTCCCCCTCCCTCCCTTCCTCTCGGTCCCTCCCCCGTCTCCTCCTCGCTGATACCCGGACAGACCGAACCAGCATCCGCGCTTTGTTGTATCCAGGCTTCCCCCAGCTGTTTTCGCTGCACCTAAATAAGCCCGATCGCTCTTTCAGTAAGGTGCACCCACAGCGCGTTTGCGCCACTGGTGCGTGAGCCTGGAGAGGCAGAGAGCCGAGTCAGCGTGGCTGGGATGAAGCAGGAGCGCACAGACCGTTTCCTCCGGTAAACGAGCGGAGCAGGAGTCTGGAAATCACCGGCGAAAAACGGAGGAGGAGGAGGGGAGAGTCGGGGACACAGCCATGGCGACGGGAGGAGGAGGTGGAGGAGTGAGGCGTGGGAGGAGGAAAGCGGGGCTCTCGGGGTTCTGCTGGAAGACCTGCTACTTCCCGCTTTTGTTCTGGGTCGTCTCCGTGTGCGGAGAGGAGAAGACGTTCATCGTGGAGGTGAGCGGGAGCAGCGTGCAGGCGCACCCCGACGGGAAGTGGGGGTGTCACTGTGTGTGTGTGTGAGAGCGCGCATGTTACATCTTTGTTGTTCTAAAGTGAGGACAAACACAGACACACTATCATTTTTGTCTTAACGCGCGCATGCTGGATCGGAGAAGTCGTGTGCTCCTTTTCATTTCCATGTTTTCACCCCCTCCCCACCTCAACATAATCTCCCTCCTCCGGCCCTGAACCTGCCACCAAAGTGATAGCCACCCATCCACCCAAAGAACAGATCCAGCCGTCAGTGAAGAGAATAAATTAAAGCGGATTAGAAAAAGAAGCGCGCACTTATCCGCTGCGCTCGGGTCTTTGTTTCTATCCGCTGGAACAGCGCGCGCAGCTGTCCACTGTCTCCTTATAGGCAAAAAATGGGAGCTTATTGTCTCATCATGCTTAATTGTTTCCGCTTGAATAGCACATAATTTGCTCTCCTCCTCCACCGGCTGGACTTCCGGCGGCGGAGGAGGGAGTCGGTCCAAAATGATGAGATGCGGGAAACTGTGAGAAACTATCGGCCCTCATTAAGACTCACGCAGTTTGAGGCTGATTTACAGCTGCTAATCCCCCCTTCCTCGCCCTCTTCTCATCATCCTCTAATTAGTATTAGAACTGTGGATGAATGAGCGCATGCAGGTGAGCGCGCGTTATAAAGCTCGCGTTGTCAATAAAACGCGCATCAGCATGTAGAGAGCTTTAGAGTGAGTAGCTTCTTTCATGTGAGCTGAACAAAGCATCACCAGCAGACTATGCCCCTTCTCTCTCTGCCTTCAGAGTCCAAATATAGCATCCCCTCCATAATTTATGGAAATGGCTCAGAGTTGGAGAACAAGGGGGAGGTGGGGGTGAGAAAAGGTGCGCACTGATAAATTTTCTAAATGTTCTTCTGTTCACACATGAAGGCCAGTCTTTGTCTCAGGCTGCAGCCACACAAAAGGTTCAAGAGAAAGTAGTTTGTGGGTGAAGGAATGAAGATTCCTGTAGTGTTTTTATAGCCTCAGCAGGTCTGAGCTGACGTTTGGAAAGCAGACATGTGGCCCTGCATTGTTTGCTGAATACGCAGGATGATACCTTGCTGGGAAATTGGGTCATGCATTACAAAAGTGAGTGTTTTCAGCTCAAAAATGTGATCAGTGGAATTCTCTTTTAGTTGGTGGTGTTTGTGTTGCTAGTGACACTGATTCAGACAAAAAAGGCGCCTGTGGCTGTGCTGAGCGTGGCTCTAACAGCAGAGGTTTGTCACAGCACCGTACAAAGGATGAGCTGTTTGCACCGAGTTCGCTGCCTTCACTCTATGAAATCACAAACCTGCCTGAGCTATTGTTGGTGTGCTGATGTGCTGCACAGCTGCTTCAAAGTTCAAAACAGGATCAACACTGAAAAAATACCTGCTGCAATGAATTATTATTTTCAATATTGATTAATTTTTCAGTCAATAAAACATCCAAAATTTTCAGTTTAAAGAAAAAAACAACAAAAATGAATGTTACTCAGAAAGACCACTTGTTCCAGATCCAGCTGCTTCAACTCAGTGCATACAGCACATTTGCTGGAAAAATATCATCAATATTACAAGTATAGTTGTTTAATTTCCTTTCAGCCAACTCAGTATTCACTGACAGTTTGCTTGTCTGTGCTCTCAGAAACTCCCAAAAAATGTTCAGCTCAAGGTAGTGTCTTCATAAAAGAGAGAAGTGACGCTGGAAAACAAGAATATATTCATCAACCAATTTCATTACCTATTAAAATACCTGATATTTACCCTGTTTCAGTTTTAGCTGCTTTTAGTCAACATTTAATCTTGGATGTGATTTTGTTGGTGGTGAACATGCACCATCCATAGGTTATACATATAAACGATGAATGTTGCCATGTCTCTCATTGGTTTGTTTGTAAACATGTTTGTTTAGTGTATTTTGTTTTGCTTTTTTTGTTTGTTTGTTTTTTTCTGGGGGGGGGGGTACAGACAGCTAGCAGCTACAGTCCCATGTCACCATCCACCTGTCAGTCAAAGAGGCCATGCCATGTTATGACGGGGGAATTATCCACGGAGACCAAAGCAGTTTCTGTATCAGGCTGTAAACGTGTTTATTTAACATGGGAATCTATGGGGACTGACTCACTGTGGTGCCTCTGCTGGTCTGCAGAGGAACTGCACTTTTGGCACTTTTGTGCTTCATTGTGTGTGACATTTAAAAGCATCAAATATTTAATATTATTATTTAGGGCTGCAACTAAAGATTATTTTGGTAGTCGGATAATCTGTCAATTATTTATCTTTCCCTCTTCCTCATCTGTTCAAGCCTGCCCACCTGTTAACATCACCTTGTTGTCTCTTCTCACAATTAAAACAATGACCCATGAAAAATACTGAAACTAATTAAATGTATTTTTAACATTAATGTGAGCAGCACAATAAATATCAAACAAATGCACAATGCATATTAAAGTGAATGCAATTTTTATTTTTAAATTAAAATATAATGTGCAAATAAATAAAAATGGCCTCTGTCCAAAAAGTTCAAATAAGGCTTCAAATTAAATCAAAAAGTTTTTTTTCCTCCCAAAACAGCTGAAAAGTTTAGAGATGATTCAGTTCATGCAGAGGTTTATTATTCAGGATCAATGCTCATATTAATGCGAGAAACAAAGAGCCAACATAGCTGCTCCTGCTGTCCTTCGCTCGTTAGCTAACATCACAGAAATGGTGGTGCTTAGCAAACATCATCCATGAGAGCGTGTCTCTGACAGGTAAGCTAGCAGAAACATTCCTGTACAAACATTAACAGGTGTCAGCGACGCACTGACGTACCCATCCAGAGCTGATGTCACAGCTCCAGGGCGCCAGCGTTTTAAACTCAACTCAACTTTATTTATAAAACACTTTAAAATCAAATGCAGTTGACCAAAGTGCTGTCCACAACTAAAAGCAAACAAGCAAAAACACAGACATAAGACAAGGAAACAATAAATAAATAAAACCACAGCTAAGAACATAAAGAAAGAAAACCAACATCTCAAACTGAGTTAAAAGCCAAAAAGAAGAAATGTGTTTTAAGAGAGGATTTAAAAGCAGAGAGTGAGTCAGCCTGCCTAATGTGCCTAATGTAAGGGAAGATCGTTCCACAGTTTGGGGCCTAGCGGTCACCTCTGAACTTCCTCTTTGTCTTTGGGACAACCAGCAGTGCCAGATCAGCTGACCTGAGTGAACGTGAGGGAACGTACACGTGGAGCAGATCAGACAGACATGACGGGGCAAGGCCATGAAGACATTTAAAAACAAATAAGAGGATTTTAAAATCAATCCTAAACTGGGAGTCAATGAAGTGAGACCAAGATCGGAGAAATGTGCTCACGTTTTTTGAACCCAACTAAAAGTCGTGCAGCAGCATTTTGTACCATCTGGAGCCGGGCAAGCAGTGTCTGGCTGAGCCCAACATAAAGTGCACTGCAGTAGTCTAAGCGAGTCGTGATAAAAGCATGGATTAAAATCTCAAAGTGACGCCGTGAAAGAAATGGACTTGACTACTGACTTAATTTGTGCATCAAGTTTAAGTTCACTGTCCAACTTTACACCTAGGTTTGTTGCTGTCTTAGTCAGATGTTGAGTTAATAGTCATTTTAGAAGTATCGCTGGGCCCAAGCAACAACACCTCAGCCTCTTTATCATTCAGGTGAAAAAACGCTCAGCATTGCAGCGATGGAAGGAAAGCTCTGCTTTGCACAGTCTGCATTCAGCTTTATTTTATTTATTTTATACTCTACTCTATTCAATTCAATTCAATTCAATTCAATTTTATTTATATAGCGCCAAATCACAACAAACAGTCGCCTCAAGGCGCTTTGTATTGTGGGTAAAGACCCTACAATAACACAGAGAAAACTCAACAGTCAAAATGACCCCCTATGAGCAAGCACTTGGCGACGGTGGGAAGGAAAAACTCCCTTTTAACAGGAAGAAACCTCCAGCAGAACCAGGCTCAGGGAGGGGCAGTCATCTGCTGCGACCGGTTGGGGCTGAGTGGAGAGAGACAGGACAAAAGACATGCTGTGGAAGAGAGCCAGAGATTAATAATAATGATTAAATACAGAGTGAAGTATAAACAAGTAAATAAAGGTGAATGAGAAGAAACAGTGCATTATGGGACCCCCCTCAGCAGCCTAGGCCTATAGCAGCATAACTAAGGGGTGGTTCAGGGTCGTCTGATCCAGCCCTAACTATAAGCTTGATCAAAAAGGAAAGTTTTAAGCCTAATTTTGAAAATAGAGAGGGTGTCTGTCTCCCGAATCCAAGCTGGGAGCTGGTTCCACAGATGAGGGGCCTGAAAGCTGAAGGCTCTGCCTCCCATTCTACTTTTAAGTATCCTAGGAACCACAAGTAAGCCAGCAGTCTGAGAACGAAGTGCTCTATTGGGGTGATACGGTACTATGAGGTCTTTGAGATAAGATGGGGCCTGATTATTCAAGACCTTGTATGTTAGGAGAAGGATTTTAAATTCTATTCTAGATTTAACAGGGAGCCAATGAAGAGAAGCCAATATGGGAGAAATATGCTCTCTCGTTCTAGTCCCTGTCAGTACTCTAGCTGCAGCATTTTGGATCAGCTGAAGGCTTTTCAGGGAGTTTTTAGGACAGCCTGATAATAATGAATTACAGTAGTCCAGCCTAGAAGTAATAAATGCATGGATTAACTTTTCAGCGTCAATCTGAGAAAGGATGTTTCTAATTTTATAAATATTGCGCAGATGTAAAAAAGCGGTCCTACATATCTGTTTAATATGTGCATTGAAGGACATATCCTGGTCAAAAATGACTCCAAGATTTCTCACAGTGTTACTGGAGGCCAAAGTAATGCCATCCAGAGTAAGTATCTGGTTTGCCACTGTGCTTCTAAGATTTGTGGGGCCGAGTACAAGAACTTCAGTTTTATCTGAATTTAGTAGCAGGAAATTAGAGGTCATCCAGGCCTTTATGTATTTAAGAAATTCCTGCAGTTTAACTAACTGATCTGGCTTCATGGATAGATAAAGCTGAGTATCATCTGCATAACAATGGAAATTGATGCAATGCTTTCTAATAATACTGCCTAAGGGGACTCTACTCTACTCTTATTTTGCTTTCCGTCAAATCATCCCCTTAGAATTTTAAGGTTCTATCTACAGCAATATAGCAAAAATTACACATGGAATAAGTCTTGTTCACACATGATTATGAAACACACCCTACATGTATTCTATATCAGTAACATCAAAATCCTATTAAATGTGCAAATGGGTTTTTTTGAACAAGTGAAATGCAGATAATTCTAAAAACTCGTGTTTTGTTTGGAATTATTAGGTTCTATCTGCAAAATGGGACAACTACTGCTGATTTTCAAGAAATGAAAAATAGCTAACTTATAGTAAGTTTTAAACCAGAAAATTATAGATATAATAAGAGTGTCCACAAGTATGGTTAAATCAAATTTAATGAATTCTGTGGCATTTTTTAAGTTTCTTCTTTCATGGCAAACTGTTTTTACACACTCATTTGCCTTCCCTTTACTAGTTTGACTGAGCCCTCTTTCTTTCCATCCTTTATTTTTCCCATGTTTTCTTAACATAACTCAGCATAGAATTACATGAAAACCAACAAGTAAACATTAAATTAAAAATGAAAAAATAGAATAAAATAAACATTTGATATAAATTTAGGGTTATACTTTGACATATAAATAAACTCAAATTTCAACAAAATTTGTACAGAGTCAAATAAATTCTGAATATTTTACCACAATGTTTTTTCCTATTAGCACAGATTTTTTTTAATTTTTTTATTTTACAAGCTACAGTCTACCTGAAAAGTCATTCTTTCCATTCTTTAAAATACAGAATAAACATTTAGACTCTGAGTCCACTGAGTACAAAAATCCAAATAAAAACTTTTAGACCTGGATCTTTAATTAAAATCATTCTGCTATAAAAAACATCACTGACAATGAATTTTTGTTTCAGTTGTATTTATTCAGGAAAAATAAAACAGTTTCTTTGCTGTCCCTGTTTTGGTGTTGTTTCCTTTAACTTGCTCTTCTGGAGTTTGATGACATTAATTAAAAATAGACAGAGCTCATTAACATGGTGCCACTGCTGAGTCATAGAATATATTAAAATCTGAAGTCTTTCTTCAATCAATAATATTTTATATGTGAGGTAAATTATACTACGGCCTTTGACTATTCTCAATATTGCCAACAACATTGTTTGTTTCTCTGTGTTAACACTGACCACAGACAAAACTAGCGTTAGCTCACTAGCTTGATAGCTAACAGTGCAAAGAAACAGCTCAGTGCGATCTAAAAAAAAATAACCAAAAGTTCAGAATTAGTTCTTCTGTCTGTTGTCAACTCATTTTTGAAATCCTCGACCTTTAGCTGTCTTGTAAACAGCCCCAGCTTCCCATTAAACATTTTCTCTGGCGTCTCCTCTGCTCCTTTGCTTGGCATTGCGCCGGGCACCAGGATTACAAAAAAGAAGCTACCTGATTGGCTCTCTTGTGAACATTTCAAGTGCCTATTGATTCACAGATAGAACCTTATAGTACCAAGTTAAAGCTTGATTTTGCAGATAGAACCTTATTTTTTTGTGAATAATACAGCCAAAAATATATATGATTGAAAAAAATCTCTTACATATTGTAGATAAGGGGTCAGAGAATAAGAATATGACAACAAATCAATTTCATCAAAAATGTCAGATAGAGCCTTCTAATTCTAAGGGGACAAAATGCCCCCACACCTTTGACAGTCTGTCTCCATCTTTTTTCATTTTCTCCACCCTCCTCTCTGCTCCACCAGCATTATGTTCTTCTTCATTGGTATTGTTGTTGTCAGACAATGGAGGCAATACTGCCCCCATATCTTCCTGTAGTGTATTGCAGTTACAAAATCACACTCTAAGCAGAAGAAAATGGATGAATGGGTTTTAAAATACGAAGCTTTAACGTTAAAATTCCACATCGACTAATTTTTGTAGTCGTCACCGATTACGTCGAGGAATTGTTGCAGCCGTATTATTATAATTTATGAAATTATAGAGATATGGCATTTCTTAAATTATGAGTCTTGGAAAATGGCCCCACAGGTTGTTTGTGCAGCAGGTTATTAACACCTACAGTTAAGGTTTAAGTTTAAAGGACTTGTAGCAGCAGTGTGTTGATGTATGTGTGTTGGAGTTCATCACCCTAAACCAGTCAGTACTTTCAGGATTACATGGGTTCTTTTAGATGGCAGAAGCCATAATCATCAGTTGATATAATTGTTTAGTTGGAGGATTTGGTGCAATGTTTTTCCACACTGGCCTGGGAAAACCACTAAAGCTCAAACCCTGCAGGGAAGAGCTGGGGAAGCAGTGGAGGTGGAACTGGGTGGCTCCTAACTGCTTGTGTCTTGAAGCTCCAGCTGTCAGACAGATTGTAGAAGTTGTTTGATTGCTGACGTTCTGTGTCTGCATGCTTACGTCTGAACATGCTGAAATCAATCCATGACAGCTGAAGCTGCAGAGGTCACATCTGTGCAGGCCTTGGTGTTTTTTCTGGGAAGCTTTTGATTGTCACAGGTGCCATTTATTCTTGCTGCTGCTCATCATGTGAAAGCTTGAAATTAGGAGGTCTCCTGGTAGGATGTAATGACGTTTGCAGTCTCAGTACTTGGAGTTTTGGGATGAAGGCTGTGCCATTTGGAGGTTGATGCACATCAGCAAAACCGTGCACAATAAAGGCAGCGAGCCTGTCTAACCTTGTGTCGTGGTCCAGAGTCTGGGTCCCAGTGTTTTGGAGTTGTTTTTTTGTTTTTTTGAGGTTTTGTTGCCTTATTTTCTGTGATCCCTGGGTTTGGATTTGATCTTTTGTTTCCATTTTAGTATGTTTGATTATGTTTCAGTTCTGTGCTTAGTTTAGTTGTCTGAGTCTGGTGTATGGTTGTAGGTGTGTTTCGTTGCCTCCTGTGTCTAGTCTGCTTTCTTGTCTCCATGTTCAGTTTCCTGTTTGATTTTGCCAGTCTTGGCCTCTGGTGTTCTGCGTTTAGTTTTCACTTCGTCCAAGTCAAGTCAAATTTATTTCTAAAGCACTTTTTTAAAAACAACAGTTGACCAAAGTGCTGTACAAAAACAATATAGTACATTAAAAAAAATAACATAACACAAACATCAGTTAAGACAAAAACATAAAACAGTTAAAATAGCATATCAGGACTCAGTAAAATTATGGTATAAAATTCAACTGCGAAAGCCCGATCTCTGTGTTTCAGTCTTGAAAGGAGAATAAGCCCGGCAGACCTCAACGATCTAGTAGGAACACGTAAGCACAACAGAGAGGTAAGAGGGTGCTAAACCATGCAAAGCTTTAAAAACAAGTAATAAAACTCACTGGGAGCCAGTGTAGGGTAGCCAAAACGGGAGATATATGGCCCCGTTTGTGAGTGCCAGTAAATACACGTGCTGCTGCGTTTTGGACTAATCGTAATCGATGTCTCATTTCTGATTATGTTTAGCTGTGAGCCCCACTTCTTGTCACTCCCCTCACTATCCCTCTGTATATATTGTCTCCATTTTTCCCTTGTTCCTTGTCGCATCGTCGTCATTTGTTTCCGTCTGTGTGCGCTGGGTCTTCAAGTGTCAAGTTTCTAGTTAATGTCAAAGGTCAAATTTTAGCAAATAAAGCTGTGTAAACTAACTTTCTCATCTCCTGGTGAAGTTGGGGTCCAATCCTGCCTGCCACACAGCAGTTACATTTTCTGGCATTTGTAACAGTAAAGAAAAATGTAGCTTATATTTGATTAATGAACGCCTGTTTATAAAATAAAACTAGTTCTAAAAGTGGGAATATCACTTCCACATGAACAAAATACTGGACAAACTGATCACCAGGAAACTTTGTTTCACCCATTTGTAACAATGAAACACTGTATATCAATGACTTTTACAGGCATAATTAAAAGATTAAATAAATTGAGTTTTTTTTACTGAATCTTTTTGCATGGTTAAAGTTTTTTTTCCCCTTAAACTTTTAAAGGTCCTAATTACATTGTACCTTAATTGATAAAAGCTCAGAGTTGATTTTTGTAATTTTATTTTCTATTCATAGGTTCCTTTCCTTTAATAAAAAAAAAACTTTTATAAATGCAAATTAATTAATTTAAGTCAAGTAGACATTCATTACTTAATGTCTTTCACAATGTTGCCCCAAATGAGGATTTGGATTTCTGCACAGATTTGAACCAACAACCTTTTGCTTGCCAAGCAGATGCAGAAACAACTCCACTATGGAGGCACTCATTATTAGTGGCATTTTATGCTGTGCAATAAAAGGTACCTTTAAGTTTAAGTGTAACATTTAAACCTTTTCTTTCATTTTGCAGTGGTCAGTGAGTACTGCATGCAGTGACACTTATTTTACATTCAAAGCCAAAAATAAAACGTACCCATTCATAATGATGAAATGACGGAGGGTTTTTGAGGAGATAACGGATAAATGAATGGATTCAGCCTATTCTATATATTGAGGTCAGAATACTGTCAGCTATTCAAATTAAATCCATTGTTTTCCAGATGAAACATATGTCACACACCAAACTGTTCATTTAAAACCAGAGCTGCAGTGATTACACATATCACACCCACATAGTCAGATTTCAAATGTCCATATTCAACTCTTTTGCATGCAAAAAATATGAAGATTTTTGGGTCTGAGTCTCAGTGTTTGTGGTTATTATGGTGCCCTTCTTATCTGATTCAAAGAAAAAGAAATTTATTTCCATCATTTTCTTCTCTCCATGACGTACACCCTACAACATGCCATGCCCGAGCAGCACCGTGACCTTCAGGCTGTTGCGGTGATACAGACATGCAGCCCTGCAGCTGTGGGGAAGATGCAGCTCAGGAGTGAAAACACAGATGCTTTTCTGTGCAGACATGCAGAGAAAGAGGGGGAGCAGAGGGAGAAGGAGGCATTCAGCTCCTCGTCTGACTCACTCATCCGTGTTCCTTTGTCTGTTTGCCTATTTACACAATAGGTCAAATTTCTGCAGCCTAAGAACCTACAAATGTGTGTTTTGGTCCCAATATTTTTGACTAGAAGAAACAGACAACTGTTGTGTGGGCTGGAGCTGTTGTGCTGCTGAGTATTAAACAACTGATTAACCCAGCGTTATCTAATGTCAATAAATGATCAGATGACTCACCGATCAGCTTTTAAACAAAAGATGTTTATAGGTGCTGAAGTCTCAAAGGGGCTATCCTGTTCATTTCCATTTAATTCATTCTCAACAAAAAGACAAGAAAGTGGGAGTTCTCAGTTCATGTTCTCCAGTAGAAGACTAAATATACAACTTTTTATGTTAACTGATGACCTTTGGCCTCACAGTCAGAAAGAAGTGGCCTTTTAGGTAAGGGGAGGTTAAGTGAAGGGCTGCAGTATAACATTCATGCAAAGCTACTCTTGTGGACTCTCAGAAGAAAAAGGATAGGTACGCCTGATGCTTCCTTGAATAATAAAAGGAAATATCTCCTGACTCACTTTGTGTTTATCTCAGGCATGTCGGTCCTTGCTGTGATTATAGTGCTGTGACTGATGATGTGAATAATGACAACGGTGTTGGTGATGTGGCAGAAATAATGTGCGTGAAAAATGACTGATGAAAAAATGTCCAAGTTGTGAGTTATCGTGATGGCGGCAGATTTGATGGAAGTAAAAGCATGTCTCTGGGCTGGTTTTTGTTTTTCTCATCCCTCCCTGGAGGAGAGAAGCTCTGGGGAAAGGCCCGTCCCTGGAGGGCTGTAAACACTACATTACACCTGAGAAATGGGCTAAATGAGCCTGCTGTGCTGTACTTACCCGCGCCATGTGTAGGCGGGTGTGAATTCGTGCCTGTTACCAGTAAGCTTTGTCCTGAATTGCCATCTCTGAAGTGAAATGCCGACATTCATACGGCGGTTATTCTTTAGATTTTCCTGATTGACGGTCTTGCTGTCTTACAGTCCTGCCTCTCTCTTCTTCTTCTCCCTCTTCATCTGTTTCCTCCTGTCTCCAGTTTTTTCCACTTCCCTCCTCCCAGCCATTGTTGTTGTCACCCACACTTTACAGCTCAGTCGGTGTGAGCTGCAGCTGTAAATAAGAGGAGCTGTCATTTTGCATTGAGGGTATTGTTCTGTTTAAATGCAGTGAGCTGAGGACAAACTACCTTTGAGGAGCAGTTTAAAGGACTTGGAAGCAGAGATGTGGTGAATGGTTAGCTCAGCTGAACTCAATCAACCTGCCTTGTTTAATAATTTACAAACTTTTCAAACCGCCATGATATAAATTCATAATATGCATCACTGCCTGATGTGCTGCTCTATTCTGGCTGCTGCTTTTGCGCACAGTGAAAGTCTGATGTAGCTCTTAAGTTTCTGTTACTGGCAGAGAAGTTTCACCACCATACTGCCACTCCTCTTTGGATGTCAAGTAAGGGGTAGATTGACTGACAAGGCTTCTTAATGCTCTCATCAGCAGGATCACAGCATGTTCTCATATAAATCCCTTTGCAGAATGTTTCCAGGTATACTTTAGCGTCAGCGTCTTGATGCACCATCCAGGGAAATGTTGGCAATTGAGAGATAAGGGACCAATGCAACAGCTACAAAGTTGCATGTGGACTACAGTATGTGTATCCTCACCTGTTGGAGAAAACACACGCTTTAGTCAATGACTTTGCTAATGAATAGCTTTTCAAAGTGTGAAAGTTTTTCCTAAATACATTGCACTGCTGATCCTGATGTAGCTGCAGTGAGAGCGTAATGATACAGGAGTGGATATATCTGGAAAATTAAAAATATTTTCAGATATTGACAGATGTTTTTGATCATAAACACACCACTGTTGTTCAGCTACAGTTAGTAGAAATTGTAATGTGATAGTAGGTTCACTGAATGTAGAAAGACTGAGACATGTTAAAATTGCCCATATTTTTCTTAAGATATCTCATGCTGTTCATTATCTTTTTGTAAATAATTGCTCATTAAATGTTGAAATGTGAACCTTGCTAGGTTTTTACTACACACTTTTCCTAGTAACTTGTCCTTCCACACCATGCACGGTGCCACTAATCCTGACCCCTGAGCTTTTCTCTTATTTAACTCTGTAAAAATGGCATACAAACAACTTGAAAAACAAGATAGCCGAGATTGGTTTTATGCTACAGTCACACAAGGGAAAATTATTGCAATCTAAATTATTGCAACAATCAGTCTGCTATGAGTCTGTGATTGGGGTCAGCATGGCAGTTACATACATTTTGTGATAATATGGTGATTAACTGTGATAAATTGGCTAAAATCACAAATCTGCTGCCGTCTACATACACAGAAACTCACTTTAATTGATTTCATTCAGCGTCCGGACAGAACTGAAACAGAATCCTACAGTTGCTGTAGGATGGCAATTTAACTGCAAAAGGACATAGGTGCTCAGCAACATTGCTGTTATATAGGAATAAAAGTAAATCACCAGAATATAACACGAAGACAACCAGCTGGCAACCACTTACATCCCCAAAGATACGCATTGCAGACGAGTTGTGTTGATTGGCACAGACTGACTCAGATTGATTGCAACCTGTTGGCAATCTGTCTACGTGTAAGGGGACAACTAATATGGTGATGTAAATGTTCATACATGTGGAATATTTTGACATTGTTCTGTGTTCTGTTAAATATTGCTGAGTATTAGAGTCCACCAATTTCATTATTTTTTTTTTTCCATTTGATCATATGCGAAGGGTAAACTGTTACTTAGTGATTGAATATGTATCAGTTGCCTGTGTTTTTCCGGTTCCCAGTGTTCACAAGTAATTCAGGAATGACCCCTGATCTACAGGGCAGTGGGACGTGTACTGCCACAAGGTGGCGCTAATTAGTAAGTGAGCTGAATTGTTCGTGTAGCACTTCCTATGTACCCCGGAACTGAGATACAGCGCCCTGGGTGGTTCCCTGTAATAACACACAACTAGGAAAAAATACACTCTCCTGGATCTGACAACGGGACATAAAATTATCTAGCAAATTTTTGTGTGATTTTACCTTTTAGTTCTCATGCTGTAAGTCCCTTATATTCAAATAAACCACTTGTTAATACCACAAATGAGAGAGGACAATAGTGCCCAAAGTACAGCATTTATTTACAACCTTCAGCGGCACATTGAAAGAAACCCACCCACTTAAACCAACTGATGGTGACAACTCAATACAGCGGGAACTATTCATTAAACTTCAGACACATTTATCTGTGTGGGCCCACATGAAGTGAAAAACCAAAAGAAAAGGTTAAAGGGAAAAGCCAGTCTTGTAAGAAATTCTGTTCCCCCGTGAAAATCTGTTCCCCCTGTGTCGGGAACGCGCACTGCAGCCAGAGAGGCGGATCCGACAGTCTTCACGGCGCTTCTGATCGTTTTCTCGGTAAAACGACTCGACAAAACTTTCATGTTAATCTACAGGTCCTGGTAAAAATAGAGGCAAAAACAAAAAACGCTACAATAAATACATAAATCTGGTCTTGTGTCGGTATTTTTCTTACAGTTTCGTGTTGTTTTTTAATCGCCGACGCCGAGAGGATCAAAGTGTTTTCCAACTTTTGTCATGGTCACTTTAGCCGGACAGATATCAGTCAGCCACCAAACTGTGTTTTCCAACACATCACATGTATTTATCATTCTCTATTGCTGATATATGGAAGCTAGCTCATGCCAGGACACCAAAGATTAGACTTCCTGAAAAGTTGAGAGTGTAGGCTTTTAGGTAAATCCCTCTCTAATGTAAAATATTATGGGATTAATGAGAGATATTTCTAGTTGCTAACTTTTGGTAGTAATGTCTGTTGTGGTGTGTTTTGTCTGAAATAATCATCTCTAGCATATGAATTACATACCTAAAAATAGGACACGAAACTGTAAGAAAAATCCCGACACAAGACCAGATTTATGTATTTATTGTAGCGTTTTTTGTTTTTGCCTCTATTTTTACCAGGACCTGTAGATTAACATGAAAGTTTTGTCGAGTCGTTTTACCGAGAAAACGATCAGAAGCGCCGTGAAGACTGTCGGATCCGCCTCTCTGGCTGCAGTGCGCGCTCCCGACACAGGGGGAACAGATTTTCACGGGGGAACTGAATTTCTTACAAGACCGGCAATACCATAAACTACCCCGCTGCAGGCCTGATCATCCAATGATGGCGTATGATGAGAGTCAGTGAGCTCAGTCTTGGCTAGTGTGCGCAGGTGTGTGTGATACCAGGGTTACTCACAGGGAAGTCCGTACTCCCTTGTTGCTGCTAGCAGTCCCTCAGACCACCTATTTGCATCGTGGTAGAAAAAAACCCTGCAACTCCACAAAAGTCCAGTCCTGTACACAACGGCAGAACTTAATCCAGCTCTGTGACGGAAAAACACACAAAAATCCAACTCTGCGTCTGAAAAACACACAAAAATCCAACTCTGCGTCGAACACACCAACAGCCCCGGCCTCTTACTGACAGGAGAGGCCACTGTAGGTGAAGTCCTCAACCGGAAACAGTCTCTCGGCACACTGTTAGCTAATCGCTGTCAGGAAACACTCGGCAGGACACTTAGTGTCCGCCGGAGAGCACGAGCTGCTTCTCCTCCGGCTCCCTTTGCTCCACCCCCTCTCCCTCCCCCCAACAGGTAGTCCCTTCCCAACCAGCCAATCAGAATTCACAAAGTATAACTTTGGACCAATTTCCGGCATTACACCAAACACTTCACCAACTTTCACATAATCCATCACAAAGTAAATAATTTCGGTCAGTGTGTATATTACAGATTATTTTTTACACATTAACATCCACTTTGAAAAGCGTAACAAAGCGGTAGAAGGAAAAAGTCTTCTTCTGCTGTTGTAGTTGTTGTTTGTTTGTTTGTTGATTCATGAAAATGATTCGAGAGCAGTTCTTGTCGGGGCGATGTTCTTGGCGGACTGTGCAATCGCAGATGATGGATCTTGTACTGGTTTAAAGCAAGGAAAATACAGGCAGGGCCACGTAAAGAATACAACAGTGTCTGCCTGACCTCTGGTTGCAACATATGTTTATAATTTAGGCGTGACCTATTTGCCAACCTTTGGCAGTCTGTCTGACAGTGATGCAGTCTGAACGTGATTGCTTGGAGACATGTTGCCTCCCACCATGAGACCATTGCAATCACCTTATGATTGAAAGTGGTCAATGAGAGCTTGCTGCACACTCAAACCTTTTCATATATTTAATTTATTTTAAAATATTTTATAAACCTTTAAGTAATGGTTTATTAAATCAGGTTGTACCAAAAGGGGTGAAGAAATCTAGCTGTATTCTTATCTGGAAACAGAACAGAAGCATTTTTGGCATTAAAACAATTAGTAATATAATTACTGACTAATTGAATAAGTCAACTAATTGTTTCAGCATCTAGTAAAGTTTATTTTGTGATATAATCACAAGCATAAACAGCACAAAAAAACAGCAGTAGTTTAATGGAAAGCCATTGTGTAAGACAGAGCAGTCAAGAGGCTGTTAGATCACTGTTAATACCACAGCACTGTGTTTTCTTGCATCATTAGGCTGCAGCTTTAGATGAGAGTCCTACAGCGCGCTGGAGATGCTGAGCAGGACGGAAATGCGAGTGCAGTTCTAATTATAAATGAATCTCTGTCTGTTGTGAGAAAGAGCATCTTGCCTCTCCATAAGTTCCCTGGGTGCCGTGCCGAAGATTACGTTTGATCAGTGTGGCAGCACAGGAAGAGGAAACCATTTCACACCAGGATGTGAACTTAATTACACTCTGCGCCTGGAGCTGGTGCAGATCATCCTGGTACACCTCTATAATGTTCATCGCTATCATTAACTAATTGCACTGTTTGGCAGGATTTCTTTCTTTTTGACTTTTAAAAATAAAGTGAAAACATAGGTGTAACAAGTAAGCCTCCAAGCATCTTGACTGATTACAGTATGCCTGATCTGAATGCGGAAAACGAGAATTTAGAAGCTAACAGCAGTGTGAACAAAGCAGTAGAAGTGCTGCCCACGTCCTGTTGTCCATCATTCAGACCTCCTCTTCCCTTCTGCTCCATCCATCCATAAAATCTGCATTGATCTGTTGATAAATCTGTTCATCCATCTGTCCATCAGTCCTCACTGAGCCACAGGTGCCACTGAGATCGAGCCTTTGTTGCATCCCAAAATGTTTTACTTTGGAATTATGCCGTAGTGATTCAGATACATCTTTGCTGCTGTGCTCTCAATGAAACTGAGATGTTTTGGATTTTTGGTGATCTTGTGTTATATGCTATTTAGCTGATCGATTCTACAAAGTACAAAAATCTGATCACATAAAAATACCATACTAGTTGTCCTTACCTCTCCCACAGCCCAACACCCATTATCATTCCACACATCACACACCACTTTGTGTCCGACCTCTAATTTTATTTTTTTTTATCCAGAGACAAGAAAAAAATAATTTAAAAGTAGGCAGGAGGGGAACAGCAGCAGCTATAAAGTAAACATATCAGACTGGACTGAGTATGAGCTGTATGGACCCAGTCTCCAGACATGTTAAAAAGCCACCCCAACCCTTTTTAAACTCTTCAGGCTTCCCTTCAATTATGCATTAACTTTTAATTTAATGTACAGCTTCAGTCATTTCATGTTTTTTTTTAATAAAGGGACCATTTTGATTAAATTTAAATTTTCATTTAAACTACCTGTAAGCTGTTTTGTGCCTTTTTCACTTTGATTCTTAATTAATAACTTCCAGTAAAGTAAAATAGTGCATTGTCAATATCACAAACACAGCAGTCACTAGTGAAACTAAGTATGCAGATTTTTTTATATATATATGCTTAAAATTTTTGTTGGCACAATTTAAAAACGTTTTGTTGTCAAGTTGTCACAACACTGCACACAGGAGGGAGGGGGATGAATTCAAAGGCAGTAACGTGGACAGGAAGTCCTTGGTGTTTTTATAGCTCATGTACAGCGTATGTTTATTGATGTGATTAATTACACTTTGTGACATTTGTACTCTTATACTGTGTTTAGCAGGAGGAAAGTGTATGTATGCCTTAAAGAGGGTTTGAAGATGTTGTTATTAAAATTATAGGGCCACAGCACCGCTGAAAAAACATCCAATTTTTATGTTGGTGTCTTTTAAGTTGCTTTGAATTTTGAGACCTGCATTTGTACCATGAGACCTTAACTTGTTTCACATTGATACATTTTGTAAACAGTGTTTAATAAAAGCTGCCAGCTCCTTAAAAGTGAGCAGTTTAAAGTATTTGACTCAAAGAAAATGTGAAAGCTGAACTGCTTATGTTCTTCTCACCATGTATTTTTAGTTTTTAATTCTACCATTAAACACATCATTTAATAAAAGTACCACATACGTACAGAGTAAATCAGCCTTTTCAACTGGACTTTCAGCAAATTACCTTTATGCCTCTAAACAAATGCATTTACTGATGCTTGCTACAAAGAGCTAAGACTTACTGCCCGGTGTTTCAGTTATCAGGCACCGATCATAACTCGAGTGTAAGGACTGAAGGCTGCTGGTATGGATGTAGTGCAGATGGCCTGACAGGAGCTATGAACATCACAGGTATAGCTGCACCCCTGAAGGGGTTTGTGAATTATTGAGAATGTTGTAGAGGTAAAGCTTCCCTCCTGTTGACTCATGAGTGTCTCCTCTGTTTCCACGGCTTTGATTTACACCCTGACTGATACTGGATTTTCACTCATGCTTGCAGCTCTAGAGATGTCGATCCACCAAGGCAGGTGTATCTGAACGGCTGCTGGCTGGTTTCCACAAAATATTTTACAGGCATGGTATATTTTGTTGTTGTTGCACAGCTACTCCAGAGGTTGTTACTGTGAAGTAGGATTTGGGTGATAAGAGGTCTACATACAGTATACAAAACCAGCTGAAAGAACAGAAATAAAAAGTGCTTGACGCACATCTGAACATATGAATTTAATGCATTTGTAATTATGTCATATCTCCAGAGTCTTAATGATTGAGCACTGGTGCAGATATGCATTTTATCTTATGGAGTCATCATTTTCTGCCTTCTTCTTGGTTTTAAATTGATTTTTGAAGCACTTTTTCAGTCATATTGACCAACGCACTTAAAGCAAACACACATTCATGCAGTGCTTATTACACACTCCTGCTGTGTCTGTGTTGCTTTCAGCCTGTATTGCTTTCAGCCTGTATTTTACATTTAACCTCTTCAGATTTTTCTAATATTGTAGTTTTGATTATTTTAGTGGACCTGTCCATTTTAATAATTGGTTATATTGCTGTCATATTTAGATTAATAAACAACAGGTAGGTTTATTAAGTTGTTAGCTGCCTTCATGTGACCACTTAGCTTTATTGCTGATGTTAGGATCAGTGAAGCCAGGTAAGGAAAATGTATCCTGGGTATGTTGAACTGCTGTAGTGTTTTTCTCTTGCTGGTTTGCACCGAGGAAATGATCCAGTGTAGACTCAACTCCAGACACCAAAGGAGACAGAACAGCAGGTACAAAATCAAATTATTATGTTCAGAACTCATGTTCTAACATGAGGTACTGCAGCTAAGAGGCAGGATGTCCAAAGGTGCTGAACCAAACGTCCAAACATGGTACAAAGGATCCAAACTCGGGAAATAATTTGGGATCAGAACAACAAAGACTGAGGGAGCACACTCAGAATAATACACAGGGAAACAAGAAAGGCACAGATGAACCCAAAGACAAGTAACCAGAATAAAGGAAGAATCTTCAAAATGTGTAACCTGAAAGAGGAACCGAGTACAAACTCACACAGTGGAACAGCAAGATGGAGATGGGGAAACACCGGAAGCATACAAGAAGGAGAAATCTCAGGAACATGAGAGCGATCCCGGCACTGGACTGCAGAAGGTGTAGCTGGAAGAAAACTGTCTCAAGATCGCAGTTTTTTCAACATCTCCCAGCTCTGCTTCTCCATCCTTTTGCAGCTCCTTTCTAACAAAGGCATTCAGCTGCCGAACATCTCATCAATCACTGATCGGTCTGTCCTCCAGCACACGTCTTACTGTGTGCGTGGATGATTTGTGAGTGTAATACGAAGCCGCAGATGTGAGGTCATAGCTATGAGCCCATCAGACCCACCTGGCCATTCTTCAGAAGGGTTTCATGTTACACAAAATAATTGTGTGGGCTACAGATGCTCAGATTTTGTTGGCATGCCAGTTGAATACTGACAGAAAGAGCATTAATCGTCCTCTCATATCAGGACCAAACCTTTTCATAACAGGTGTTTTCTGTTATATGTTACACTTCAGTGCAACATAGAAAAGGCCAATCTTGTGTCTGGTGTTATCATGCTCAAACTTTTGAAACTGTGGCTCCGGTAATGCATTATGGGATGTAAACAAGTGTTATGTTGTGGAAAAATGCCAGAAGGCCAAATTTGTTAAACTCTACTGCACTGTACTGACCTTCTTTGTATGACCTTCAGTGATCGATTAAAAAAAGTATTATTTTTGGTACTGAATTTCCTGTATGATCACAAACCAGCATCATATCAAGAACAAACCCAAGAAAATGATTGGCCTACCAGAATTCAGTGGCACTGTAAATGCTGCCCCTGCTGCAGTGTGACTGTAACCTGTATGTTGTAGATGGTGGTGACCACAGTTGGTCTGCATGTAAAGCCAGCACTGAGGCATCTGCTGTACAAAAACACAGCATCTTTTAAACTGCAAAAATGTGAAAGCACACTTGTTAAGGTGCTATTTTTGTCTGTGATGGAAAAAGAGACAGTGTTTGCACAGGACAAATGCAATTTATGCATATAAAAGGTTGGAAAATAAGTCTAGAAAAAGAGGGGAAAAAACTTGAGAAAAGAACAAACAAAAGCAAAAATTATCAGCAACACTAACCTGTAGTTGTAGTTTATGGTGCTAATTTGTAGTGATACAGGTCCACGTGTGTGTGTGTGTGTGTGTCTGTAGTAAGTAAGTGCTCTTGTTTTTTATTAATCTCTCCAATGTCCCCTTTAACACTGCTACATACCTGTGAGGGCTGGAAGCAATAAATGCAAAATGTGATAATTCACATTTTAACAGGGTTAATGCAAAGGTTGAAGCTTTTCTCCTTTAAAAAAAGTTACTCTCCTTTTATTTTCTTAATTTATGCCCTTGAATCTAATGGTGCAGGTTTTTTTCCTTAAACAGGATGTCACACATTTGTGTCTGGACTCCAGTACAGTTGATTTCATTATCTCAAACTACATGAACATTAACTATCAAAAGAGTGGAGCTGAATTTTGCTTGGCTTTACCAACGAGTCAGATTTCCTGTAAAAAAAAAAAAAAGCTCTCAGGAGTGGAATCTCCCAGAATGCATTGTCATCATGCTTAAAACAGTGCTGTTACTTTTGTTTTGTGAAAGTTTGACATTTTTGAGACTGAGCACATTCACCCCACAGTGACAACGTGCCATTTGGCAGAAGCTTTTATCCAAAGTGCCTCGTAGAAAACTCACTGCATACATCTGAAGCTCGGATTGGCCCTGTGGGAGTTCAACCTTTAACCTTTGCTGTGATAGTGCTCTCTTCTATCAGTGCAGCTCTTAGTCAGCATTTCTGGAAGTTCTGCTTTTAGGCGACTTTCTCATGAAATTCTTCAGCTCACAAAGTCCATCAATCAGTGATCAACAGGTTTAAGCTGCCTGAAGATTGTTGGATGAAACCACTGAGAGCTCTCTTGGCTCAGTCATAGATTTATTTCTTTGTTTAATGCACTGAAGATGATAATCTTTAGTTTAATTGGTTTTTGACCTCCAGGCCCTGTTACAGTTTTGCTTAGCTGACTTCATGTCTCTGAGGTGTGGGAAGAAAAGGCATATTATTTGGTTTTGTCTGATTCTCTCAAACGTCACAGAATGACGGTTTCTGACTTAAAGTTAAGAGGACACCTGTAGACCAGTTCAATTACACCCTCAATTTATTCACCTTGCTGCTGTAATATTATTTTTCGATAGTTTAAAGAGTTAGATGCTCACAAGGTTGATATTGTTTTTGCTGGAGCACAGCAAAGCTTGGGAAATCTTTTTGTATCCAAATCCGGCTTTAAACTTCTCCACAACAGTATCTCGGACCTGCCTGGTGTGTTCCTTGGTCTTCATGATGCTCTCTGCACTTGCAACAGAACCCTGAGACTATCACAGAGCAGGTGCATTTATACGGAGACTTGATTACACACAGGTGGATCCTATTTATCATCATCAGTCATTTGGGACAACATTGGATCATTCAGAGATCCTCACTGAACTTCTGGAGTCAGTTTGCTGCACTGAAAGTAAAGGGGCCCAATAATATTGCACGCCCCACTTTTCAGTATTTATTTGTTAAAAAAGTTTGACACATCCAATAAATTTCATTCCACTTCACGATTGTGTCCCACTTGTTGTTGATTCTTCACAAAAAATTACAATTTTATATCTTTATGTTTGAAGCCTGAAATGTGGCAAAAGGTTGAAAAGTTCAAGGGGGGGCGAATACTTTCGCAAGGCACTGTAGATGTATAATTTTACATATTTGTGTGAAGCATACTTTGATTCTGGTTAATGAGTGACCTTTTTTCAAAATTGAACATAGAATAAGATATGAACAATGAACGTAGCCCGTGTGAGATCACTAACTGCTTTGTGAAGCTCTGTTTTAAATGTTGTGTTACCATTTTGTTGCTGTCATGTAGGTTTTCTGAAGCCAGAAGTGACCATATTTGGACAATAGGGTGAAATACACAGGTGCACACATAACTGTTAATTAGTGCTAAGTAACAGACAAACACACTAAAACTGAAGAACAAAATTCTTGGATGGTATTTTGATACGATTAACTGCACAGCAGCCATATTATTGGTCAGATAATTATATTAAAAATGCTCTGAAAGGCTCCAACAACATGAATACAGTCCTGGGGTCCAGTCAGCTGAGGTGAAGCCTAGCAGACAGCCTGTGTCAGCATGCATGCCACTATTTGTGGTCATCTTTAAGCCTTAATAAATTTTAAATAGGGTGAATTAAATAATACTTTGTTGCCTGTGAGGTTTTTCTAAAGTGGGAAATTTAGCATCAGAGACCAAAACAGTTTCTGTTACAGGCTGAAAGTGTGTTTATTTCTGCTGTAAACGTGGACATGTTAACATGGGAGTCTATGGGGACTGACTCACTGCTGGAGCCAGCCTCTGGTGGCCAATAAAGGAACTTCAGTTTTTGGCACTACAGAGATGGCTTCATTTTGGCCCCTGAGGCTGCTGCATGGAACTGACCAAATGCTACAGCAATATGTTTTTCGGAAAGGGTTCGAAAGCGACAATATCCTATTGGGAAATGTGTCCCTAATCAAAGTTGAGTTGTGTTTGTTGAATTCAACAAATCTGGGCATTTTACCAGCTCAAAAATGGAACCAGGATTTTGGTAATGAAGGGGCCAGTGTTGGTGTCAGGAGAGAAAAGCAGCACAGAATCTAAAATATACCTTTAATTCTGCTAATTTGATTGTAATCTTGTTTTGATTGTCCATCAGGAGGGTGAAAGTATTGCGCAAGTGTAGTGAGTGCTGGCTACTTTATTAATGGAGGAAATGGATAACACGGTGATGCAGATAAGTGGATACTCACAACTCTAAATTCTGAAATATAGAAATGTTGTTTTCTATCTGTAAGTCCCTGTGCACAAGAGGAAACTTCATTCCATATTTATTTATTTTTTTATCAAGTCAAATCAAATCAAAGGATCCATCGAAGCTGTACAGCTCCAACGGTTAAAGCTCTCCACTCCTTCCCGCGTCTGATGCCAGGAAGCCAAAAATAAAGCCCCCGTTCAGGCTTTTACAATGTCTTCAGGTGCCCCCTCCAAGCCTCACCACTCATATTCAGCTGACAGATGAGAAACAATCACAGCAGGAAGCGCGCGAGTGTGAGAAAGTGTGTGAGGGGAAGCTTTCCTGAACATTTCTGACAAATGCATCCCCGGTGGCAGGAAACTGTTCTTGTGTTCTTGTGCATAGGTGGAGACAGTGAGAGTTTGTGATGGAAGAACGTTAAGTGTGTGTGTTTACAGTATTGATAAAACTAATGCTTGTACAGGTGGTTTGTATGTTTGCGTGAGCAGCAACATCCATACACACAGCTGGTTTTATAGGTTCAAATACCTATAAAACTGGCTGTGTACTTACAGTCAGTTGTAATTTCCTCTGTAGTGGCTGTATAAAAACGAGTCCCCCCTTAAATATCCCTGGGAGTTTGTTTTTAGTCATTTTGAGTCTCGTTGTTGGCATTGTAAGCCACTGTTGTTGAATTTTGAATTTCTTTGTTGTTTTCTGTTGTTATTTTTGAGTCTATATATGCACATTTTAAGGCTTTGTTGTCTTTTTGAGTCTCTTTGTTTTAATTTTTAGTTTTTTGTTGCTGTCTGTCTGAACTTATTTGTTGTCTTTTTGAATCTGTTATTATTTTGAGTCTCATTGAGTTTCTTTTTTCCATTTCCAGCCTGTTTGTTGTCATTTTGAGTCACTTGTTGTCACTTTAATTCTCTTGGTTGGTAGCTTGTGCATCTTTGTTGTTGGTTTAGTGGCTCCATATTGTAGTGGTTGCCTGTTTATCTAACAGGACAAAGATCCCCAGTTCAATCCCAGGAGGAGACACAAATCCCTATGGGGTTGCATCAGGGCTGAAGTAGGGAGCAACTGAAAGTCGATGTTTTGAGTGGCTTTGTTGGCATTTTAAGCCTTTTGTTACCAAATGAGCTTGTTTGTTGGTTTTATTGTGTTTGGATTAAAATAATTAAATAAATCCTCTTCAGTCTGGTTTGTGGTGGTTGGACAGTTAGTTGGGCAGACACATTCTCCTCATTCCAAGTGGAAATTATGCTCTTTCATTTGTGCCTTGACTCAGTCAGTGTTTACAGAGTTTGCAGAGAGGAAAGCCCTGATGATGCCAGATGATGACTCTGATCACATCAGGGATTTGTCTCTGGATCGTCTCTTCCTGCTGCGTCTCACTCGTCTAATCAGGCTGAAGAGACAGAGTGCAGAAACGATGGGAATAAATTTCATTACCATCCATCTTAAATTCTTCACTCCAGATCTTCGTTCAGTGAGGGAATCCTTTCTGACAAGACATAATGCTGACTTTTATTTTCCACACAAATATCAAATTGCAGCAGCATTAGCTCTCTGGGTGCAACAGTGAGCGCTGATTTCATTCATTAATCACTCACTGCACGGCACCTCTGTCTGTTTTGACTTCCAGAGTGTGTATTACTGAATATGGTGTTTGTAAAAACAGGAGAAGGTGTTTCCTGACACCTCTGATCAAATACAAACTTCTTTATAGTGAAACTCACATATCATATATTATTGAGGTATTTGTACTTTGATGGGGAGTTTAATTTTAATGCTACAGTGAGAAGGGAAGTACCAGACCTTATGTAAGAACCTTTTGTGATGGCAAATGATGTTATTTCTTTGTCTTTGCAATAGTTCAGAGACATTCAGTTCATTCTGTTATGTCCACCATTGTGTCTGCAAACTAAGGTGTACCTAATGTGGTACCAGCCACTGGACGTAAAAGGGCAGGCAGTGGAAGATATTCTAAAATATACACATTTTGGAGGCAGGAAGGTCATTTATGCCTTCCTTCCTTCCTGCCTTTCTTTCTTTCTTTCTTTCTTTCTTTCTTTCTTTCAAAAATCACCTGACCATCTCAGATTTACTTGAAAAAAGGATAGATAAATCAATTCAATTCAATTCAATTCAATTTTATTTATATAGCGCCAAATCACAACAAACAGTCACCTCAAGGCGCTTTGTATTGTGGGTAAAGACCCTACAATAATACAGAGAAAACCCAACAGTCAAAACAACCCCCTATGAGCAAGCAATTGGCGACAGTGGGAAGGAAAAACTCCCTTTTAACAGGAAGAAACCTCTGGCAGAACCAGGCTCAGGGAGGGGCAGTCATCTGCTGTGACCGGTTCAGGCAGAGTGGAGAGAGACAGGACAAAAGACATGCTGTGGAAGAGATACAGAGATTAATAATAATGATTAAATACAGAATGAAGTATAAACAAGTAAATAAAGGTGAATGAGAAGAAACAGTGCATTATGGGAACCCCCAGCAGCCTAAGCATATAGCAGCATAACTAAGCACCCTAACTATAAGCTTGATCATAAAGGAAAGTTTTAAGCCTAATCTTAAAAATAGAGAGGGTGTCTGTCTCCTGAATCCAAGCTGGGAGCTGGTTCCACAGAAGAGGGGCCTGAAAGCTGAAGGCTCTGCCTCCCATTCTACTCTGAAGTATCCTAGGAACCACAAGTAAGCCAGCAGTCTGAGAACGAAGTGCTCTACTGGGGTGATATGGATAAAAATTGCGCAAATGCAAAAAAGTGCTCCTATATATTTGTTTAATATGCGCATTGAAGGACATATCCTGGTCAAAAACCACTCCAAGATTTCTCACAGTGTTACTGGAGGCCAAAGTAATGCCATCGAGAGTAAGTATCTGGTTTGACACCATGTTTCTAAGATTTGTGGGGCCGAATACAAGAACTTCAGTTTGATCTGAATTTAGCAGCAGGAAATTAGAGGTCATCCAGGCCTTTATGTCTTTAAGACATTCCTGCAGTTTAACTAACTGATGTGTGTCATCTGTCTTCATCGATAGATAAAGCTGAGTATCATCTGCATAACAATGAAAATTGATGCAATGCTTTCTAATAATACTGCCTAAGGGAAGCATGTATAATGTAAATAAAAATGGTCCTAGCACAGAACCCTGTGGAATTCCATATTTAGTGTGTGAAGAAGACTCCCCATTTACATGAACAAATTGGAGTCTATTAGATAAATATGATTCAAACCACTGCAGTGCAGTACCTTTAATACCTATGGCATGCTCTAATCTCTGTAATAAAATGTTATGGTCAACAGTATCAATTCTTCAGTATTAATAAATTTATCATTTCTATTAATTATTAATAGAAATGAGAATAGAAATTCAAAATTTCAGACCCCTACAAAACCATTTAAGGGATGGGCTGTTTTTAGATGTTTTGCTATCATTTTCTTTTTTGAAGGGAATTTTGAATTCTGCTAAACTCCTTGACCTCAGTCCTTCAAATGCTGTAATGTAATATCTTGTACTATGGCTCTATAAATACAGACACATATTGACAGATGTTTAAATTTGCTCAAATATTTGGATGTCTGATCTCTGACAGCAGACTCGGAGGCCTGTAGAGACCACAGCTTTGGGGGACTGATATTTTACTTTCAGCTTCTCATATAGAAGGTGCAGAATATTCTCTAAAACAGTAAAAATCAAATGAATGAGTTCACAAATATTGAAGTTTCAATATGGTAAGAATTCATTCAACTTAAGTGTGATATTCCTGGCCACACCATGTGCCAAATCCAAATGAATTTTTTTTTAGAAAAAGCAAGTTTCTGTTATTATTATATCCAGAATTTGTCCTCTTATTTTCCCTGTATGAATTTTGGAACCACTCATATTTATGTTAAAATTAATGACATAGGAACTTGAAATGTTGCATAATTTCTCTTAAGAAGTGTTTTGTTTCCACAGAATTTTTTTCAGGCAAATCTGAGGTGGGGGTATTTGATGAACTGACATGGAATGTCTCACAATGTTTATTAGGATCAGTGTGCTTAAATAGTAATAATAATAATAATAATAATAATAATAATAATAATAATAATAATAATAATAAATAATAATAATGAGGGGGAAAAATTGAGACAAAACACCGATGCTTTTCACAAACTAATAATAGAGGAAATATTCAGTATGCTAAATGACCCACTTATCAGACCCTGCTCGGTATTCGGACGAGGGAAGTAGCTGGCGGGTTGCACCCGTTGCACTCAAGCTGCGACAGTAAATAGTTTAGCAGGGGGAGACAAGTTCTATTTTTATCACAGCAGACAGACGGAGGAGACACACTGGCAGGCTGACGCATAAGTTGAAGCTCCAGGCAGAGACGGCCAATCAGGCGCAGAGACAGACAGAGATCCAGCCAATCAGGTGGACAGACAGGCAGGTAGACACAGATGCAAGCAGACAGGCTGTTACAAACCAGGAGGGAAAAATATCAGCGCCAACAGCACGTTCTACTTTGACTTTAGTTTTTCTGCAGAACCAACATGCTTGGATCAGCTATTAGTCAGTTAATCAATCAATCGAAAAAAATATTCATCAAGAAAAGAGGTCATAAACACTTGCAGCTTCTCAGCTGTCACATTTTGTACAGTAGTTTGTCTTGATATAATTTTGCAGCTAACATTTTAAGTGCTGTTGAGAAATTACGATCTGGCCTGGTTCTTGTTCTGGGCTATAAAACAAAGCAGTATTTTTATAAAAATAGAGCATCCTCTGCTGTCTTATTATAATAAAGCATTACATTAATGCTGCTGTTTCTTCGCCCTGGCTGATTTTATGCATACTTTAGCTAACCTATTCATTGTCTGTTCTTACCTTTCCGGTTAGGGAGCGCACTGTGACTAAGTGGTCTGCATTACACAGATTTTTCAACCCTGGACAAAACATGTGGCCCTGATGGATTTTAACTAAAGATCTAAAAAAGCAGTAATCTTGTTTCTGGACTGCTTAAGGTGTGTTTGGGAAATGTAAACTGAAAACACAGAGTACAGCTTTAGTGGATAAATCCGTCACCTGTATCAGCTTCCGTGGACGGTTGAACTTGTTTCTACCTGCAGGCCAGGTGCTGCACACAACTTGTTCTGCCTTATAAAGCAGAATTTGCACAGATGGGGCCGGCAATCTGGGTTTTCATGATGTTTGGTGTAATTTAACAGGACAGATGAGTAGCGAGGAGGCAAGCTGGAGAGAAACGGGAGTTATTGTGCAGTTTGGAGGTTTTAGAGGAAGGTGGAGGTGTAACTGTCATATTAACAGCCACTCATAGAAAACATTTATTTATTTACTCCTAAGCTGCATTATTTCAGAGTGGCCACAAACATCATTGGTGCTGAAAGGATTCAGTTTCTGGCTTAATTTACCAAAGGTTTGGCATCATATCTGTCCTCACATCACAAAGAGCAGTCACCATTCCAGGGCCATCAGCTAAAAATGATATGAAAACGTTTTTTTCTGCTAAATCTTTTGATCTTGTTAGATAATATGATGGTTAAACTGTCTTATGCTCATTCTTAGGCACATCTTGAAAGATGTGAGAAGGATGGTGTTCTGCTTCAATACAGCCACAATGTGCTTATTCACATTTAATCAAACCTTAATGGAAGTGGTTTCATTGTGTCTTGTTGACGGGAGCGTGGATGTGAAACCCGGTCCCTGGTGTAGAGTTGCGTGCTTTGTATACATACATTTCAAAGTAATCAGCAATCCTTTAGCCAGCAGTCTTCTTCTTTGTTTTTCATAATTTAATGTCAAAGTGAAAAATGAGTCACCTTCTGTAAGCAGGACACTTTACTGTAGGCTACACCTTCTCATCAGCGTTCTGAGCAGAGGGTGACTCAGCTCAAAGTGACTATTGACCCCTGAATAATGACTGATGCTGCTCCAGGCTGCAGAAATTAGAATTTACGCTTCATTTTGTTTTGATTTGTATTTTGTTCTCTGTCATCTTCGGAAGGCCTGCGGGGGGTTTCTGAAGCTCAGGCTTCAGAATCAGCCGCCTCCCACAAGCAGCAGCATTAAAGCAGGCTGCTGCCTCAGTCGAGCCTGAATCATCAACATTCAGCGCTCACTCGCAGCCTTCATGCAAGTAAAATGTGATTTAGCACCATTAAAATATTGAAATTAAAGCACTTCTGTTGTTGTTATTGTGTTACACCCTCGTGGGTTTTATTTGCTCTCATATTTATGCTTTTGTCATCTTGTGCTGCTGAAGCTTCATCTTACTTTCATTTTTTCATCCTTTTCTTTTCCTCTTTTTCTTTCTTCACTTCTATTTTTCCCTTTGTTCCATCCCTTTGTATGTATCCTTCCTTCCTACCTTCCTTCTTTGCTTCTTTTGTTCTTTTTCTTCCCTTTGTTCCTATTTTATTCCTCACATTCATTTCCTTCCTTCATTTCTTTACTTTCCTTCAGTCCTTTCTTTCTTTCTTTCTTTCTTTCTTTCTTTCTTTCTTTTCTTTCCCCCCTTTTCCTTACTTCCTTTTCTTCCTTTCCTTCTTCTTTTCTTCTCATTCTGTTCCATTTTTCTTATTTTCTTTTTTGACCTAAGCATGTAAAAATGACGCCAATGCACCAAATCCACAAAGGCCTAAACAAATTTCTCCAATCATACACTCTTTTGGCCAAACCGTGAACACAGTTCAGGCACTCAGACACATCCGGTGCAACCCAATCACTCTCTGTTGCAAAAATCAAACACATTCTCAGTCACTGAACACACTCCACACGTGTTGCTGCAAACCTTAAACACTGGCAGCAGAATGCGAACACAACTCCAACACCGCTGTCATCTGTTACACACAGCAACTCACAGTTGAACACACATGTGTCCAATGATGTGAGCAGACCAACTGGGCAGGATAAAAGTCATTTCAGTGTGCAGGTGGCACATGTGCATCCACAATGGACAGACACACACAGAGAGGCAGAGGAGGGAGAGTGTGTGTGAGAGGTGGCGGACGAGGAGGAAGAGTAAGAGGACGAGGACGACCGAGAACAGTCATCACCGATGAGATACTTGCAACCATTGCACGCCATGTCCTCTCTGAGCAGGTTCTCTGTGGCAGCATCATCAGGACATTCACTGCTCCATGCTGTACGACATCTGACACACAGTACGCCACACTGCAGGTACTGTGATGTTCATTATTGTGCAATGTCCACTGGCAACATACATTCATATGGCCACCCCCCTTTCCCAGACTTGAACAACAACCACATGCGGGTGGCAGGAGCGCCCATTTCACACAACATGTGGGAGTCTCTGGCCAGCAGGGTGGCAGTGTCACCCTCTGTGTAGCAACCGGTAACTGGGGGGTCCTTCACTGTCATGTTGACCTGGGGCCATACAGCACCAGACACCTCCTCACATTCCTGGGTGGTCTACAGGATTGCATGGCTGTGCGTGAACAGCTGGATCAGCACGCAGTGCCTCCTGTATACGTCATAGTTTGGGACAATGTGAACTTTGACCGTGCCGTCCAGATACACGAGTGGTTCACAAACAACCAGCGCTACATGAACATGTCCCATCCACCTTACAGCCCCTTCCTCAGTCCTACAGAGGGGTTTTCTCTGCGTGGAGGTGGAAGGTGTATTCTTCCTACACCAGGAGGAATATATTGGAGGCAATGGAACAGGCATGTGATGATGTTACCGTAGAGTCCTGTCAAGGCTGGATTTGGCACACAAGGGGGAGGGTTTCCCTGTTGCCTGGCACAGGAGTGCATTGCCTGTGACGTGGATGAGGTCCTCTGGCCAGACCCTCCACAGAGACATGATGGTGCAGAATGTCCTGCAGTGCTGTGCTTTTCATTTGCTTTGTATTTATTCATTTGTCTGCATTTAGCACTGTCATGGCACTGTGACTATGGCAGTGTTTCACTGAACACACTTGAAATAAACATTTCTGTTGAGCCCTGGCTGCTGGTCTTAAATTATTTGATGTAGTGTGTAACAGATGGTCTGTTTGTGTATAGATTTTTACTTGCTGTGTGTGTGATCTGACCACAGTGTTTGGTTTTGCACACATGTCAACTAATTTTTGCAGTGATGGTTTGATTTTGACAGGAAAGTCTGGGATTTTGTGGAATTTAGCTTGAATTTTTGGGTTTGTGTTTAAGGTTTTGGGAAAATGGGTGGTGGATTCAGGAAATGTGTTTTAGCAATTCAGAATTACTGTAATATTAACAACATGAACTGATGTTATCTGCATTTACACAATTCAGACCATAAAACTGAGAAAAGAACAAAAAACAGTGAGCAGCTTTTCAGTGGGTGGCAGGTCTGTTGTTGGTGTCCGTGCAGAATGTGGTTTAATGTTGTGTTGCTGAAATAAACAAGAAACTCCCTAAAAAAGTCGTTATGTGCACAGCAGGATCTGTTGCTCCAGAACTGTCTGATATCAGCATTAATGGAGCCTTCACAGAAGTTACCCATGCCAAGTGCACTAATCTTCCCCCATGTCATCATGCATGCATGCTGGCTTTTGTGCTTTGGAGATGATTCTTGTTTCTGTTGTTGTTGGAATTCTAACTTGCCTTTATGGATGCTGTGACTGCACTGTGTTGGCTGACGATGGCTTTCAGAGGTGCTCCTGAGTGGTTTGCATCACTAAATCAGGTCAGTTTGGAGTACAGTGCTTACAGAGATTCTTCTGATTTTCTTTTAATGATCTGTTATACCTCAGATGTTGAAAGTTGTTTCCAAACAGACTCTCCACAGCAGATCATCTGACTCCATCTGTCCTCTAGCATCCTCTTCTATCACACCAGAAGAGGATCCTAGGGTATTGGTATTACTCATGTCCTCCTTCACTACATCCATGAAGCTTTTCTAAGGTCTTCTTCTTTTGCTCTTTCCTGGCAGCTCCATCCAACAACATTCTTTGTCCAACATATTCATTATCCCTCCTCTGCACATCCCCAAACTTATTAGCTTCTAAGTCCAAATGAGCCAGTTTTTTTTTTTTTTTGGGGGGGGGTATCCAAAAACCTAAATTTCCCAGTGATTTGGTGTCTTTGTTTACAGTAAAATGTTAAAATGATTTGCACATTACAACATTTTACGTGGCGTCATGTTTATTTCTAAAGCTGACTGTATTATTTGGGTCTCTGTAACTGAATTTCTGAGCTGTTGTTTTCTGTCACAGTCACGTCTCTGCTTCTGGCTCAGTCTCCACTGATGAAAAGATTGACTGACAGGTGTGACTTGTTGCCCAGGTGTTTCTTTCTGCATGGATTGCCCACAGAGAGCAGGCCACTGGGCACCTCCCCTTCATTTCAGTCTGTCGTTAAATTGCCTCTCCACACCTAACAGTGAGGACAGTGGACCTAACAGTGATCAGTAGGAATGTCTCTATATTATATGTTGCATCACAAAAAGTAACCCTTGAAGACCATAAATCATAACTCTCTGGTCACATTGGCAGGAAATCTTGCCTCTTTCTTTTAAGCATAAGAAGCATCAAGGCTGTAAATGTGCAGCTTCCTGCTTCACTCCTTCTCTTTGGAGAATGGTCCGAATCTTTAGTTCATTTACTGAAAGTTGTGTTGTTGTGGTGTCTGAAACTCCCAGAACATCTAATGAATCACTGCTCACCTGCCATGAGAAAGCATTTGTCCAAGTCAGATAAGAATATGAATTAAACATGTTCATGTGTGGAGGGTGATTTATGTTGCTGCAGTCCTGCTGTGTGAAGCACATACATGAAGCAGTGAGGTGAGGACATTTTGACTCATTCTCACTTTGAAGAGCTTTCCCCTTTCCAGTTGACTCGCAGGTATATTTTATTTGTTTTAAACCCATTTATTGTCCAGTATGTAAAAATAAATTATTTCTTGGAGTAAAGATACAAGTCCTGGCCAATAAATAAATAAATTACACATAACCCTCTGCTAAATGTGGTATTGCTGGCTTGGCAATTAATAGAATTTTGATTTTGATTTAGACTCCAAACGATCATAAAAATAGTGTAATCAACAAAAAACAATTATTATTAAAATTATGTAACATTAAGCTCTGCTAGTATACTCTTAGGCTGGAATTATGTTTGTGCATTGGGTCTTTGCGGGACTTACACCAGAACTATAAACCCCTCTGAATTTGACGAAGTAACCAAGGAGGGAAATAAGTCCCGGCATTTTATTTGTTTCTGTCGGCCGCACTGCAGTCGAACACCAGGACACGACCACGAGGTGGTTAACACAGATTTGCTGCACAGTGGGATCTGCACCATCCACAACAAAAACACCACAACATCTGAAACTGAGCATGCTTTCCATTTGCTCTGGACCATAATGGGCCAGCCTGACTGGAATCAGGGGCGAACATTAGGTAGGGACTGTGGGGACACATCCCTACCAATCACGGAGCATAATTAGCAGAGAGCGGAGGGCGTCTGTCGGCACCTGGACTCTTTGGCCACGACTGTAAGGATTATGTTTTTCGACTTCATGAGTGCCTTCAACACTATCCAACCACAGCTGCTTGGAGAGAAGATGAGGATGATGCAGGTAGAGTCAGCCCTGGTCGCCCGGACAATGGACTACTTAACCTGCAGGCCACAGTATGTACACCTGAGGAACTGTGTCTCCAGTAAGCTACTGACAAATACAGGGGCTCCACAAGGGACTGTCTTGTCCCCCTTTCTCTTCACAATCTATACATTAGACTTCCAGTACAACTCGGATGTCTGATTTCTTCAGGAATTCTCTGATGACTCAGCGATCGTGGGTTGTATCAGTGAAGGACAGGAAGAGGAGTACAGGGGCACGATCAGGGACTTTGTGGACCGGTGCAACCTCAGCTGCCTTCGGCTAAATATTAGTAAAACCAAGGACATGTGAGGAAGTAGTGTTGTAGTACTCCAGACCGGTCTTGGTCTTATCATGGACTCGTACTTTGTACTTGGTCTTGGACATTGAGAACTCAGGATTTTATTTCAACTGTGGAAATATCACTAAATTGCCATAATATTGTCCAATTTATTTGCACTCACTGCTTCACTCCACACACACACACACACACACACACACACACACAGCTTGTGCATTTATTTTATGAATATATATGAATATGAATCTCAAACGGGTATGTGTCCTCCATAGCTGTGGTTGTTTATGAGCTGAGTGGCTGAGAGGAGATGGAGGACGGGGCAGCTCTGTGTGTGTTTGTGGTGATCAACTGGAACAGTGAGTGCGTGACAGTGAGACAGTCAGTCAGGTTCATTCATTTATGCCTGTACAGTTTTGGTGTGGTTACAGCCAACAGGAACCAAACTGAATCAGAAATAAAGGCGACTTTTGCTGCAATCTCTCTCCGATCCTTTCAACGTCCTGATGGACGCTGCAGTATCAAGATTAACGTGGAAGCGCATGGCCTAAAATTAAAAAGTTTTGCCATATCTTGCAAACGCTTTGCAATATCTTGCAAAGGTAACTCGGGGTTCCTGCAAAAGTACAGTAGGTACAGAAAGTATTCAGACCCCTTTAAATGTTTCACTCTTTGTTTCATTGCAGCCATTTGCTAAAATCTAAAAAGTTCATTTTATTTCTCATTAATGTACACTCAGCACCCCATCTTGACAGAAAAAAAACAGAAATGTAGAAATTTTTTTCAAATGTATTAAAAAGAAAAAGTGAAATATCACATGGTCATAAGTATTCAGACCCTTTGCTCAGTATTGAGTAGAAGCACCTTTTGAGCTAGTACAGCCATGAGTCTTCTTGGGAATGATGCAACAAGTTTTCCACACCTGGATTTGGGGATCCTCTGCCATTCTTCCTTGCAGATCCTCTCCAGTTCCATCAGGTTGGATGGTGACTGTCGCCATGGAGACAGTTTTAACAAATATGTAAAAAGACAGATTTAGATTCTAACAAATTTAGAATTTATTTCCAAGAGATTGTAGAAATGCACTAGTTTCAAAGTATTCACTGCTCTGTAAGTGCAATAAATGCAGAGTTTACAAAGTCAGTGAGTAATCATGCTAAATAATCGTGATTTCAATATTGACCAAAATAATCATGATTATGATTTTTCCATAATCAAGCAGCCCTACTTGGCACTTGGTAAAAACATAAAGATAAATATAAGATTCATCTATTTTCTTCGGCTTACCAAAGTTAGGTCTTAGTGGCAGTTGGATAAGCAAGGTATTCCAGAAGTCCTTTTCGCTAGGAATACTTTCCAGCACCCCTTGTGGTGCTATCAAGTCAGGTGAATTATAGAGATAATTTCCCCAATGAGTCTAATTCAGGGTCTCCTCCCAGTTGGGCATGCCAAAAAATCCTCCAAAGGGAGGTGTTCAGTAGCTGTCCTGATCAGGTGCCCCAGCCACCTTAGATGGCTCCTCTTGACACAAATGAACACAACAACTCTGAGCTCCCTTCCTATGGCGAAAACGTATTCTGGCTGATTGTGTCTTCTCATTGCCCAGATCTCATGACCATGGTTGAGGGTTGGAATGTAGGTTGATTAGTAAATCAAAGGCGTCACCTCTCTTCACAACAACAGTCCGCTGCAACTCCCTCATTACTACAGATGCTGTACTAACCTGCCTGTCAACCTTACCTTCCACTTTTCGAACAATAGAGAGTGATATTTGAACTCTCTCACTTGAGGCTTTAAATCATAAGACGCAATGTCTTATAAATGTGAACTGCAGAGATGCTAAAAGTGTTTTTAATCAGACTCAAAGCTCAAAGATTAGACCAATATGGACACAGCATAAAGCATTTTTACACAACCAATTGTCACTTGATTGTGGCTCTAGAACGTCGTCTGCCCAAATTCTATTCCAATTTAGTGGAACTACTAAGCCTGTCATTTCTTCAACACGTAATTATGACCTCAGTTGATAAATTTAGGCTCTGTAATATGTGTGCTGGTGATCCTGTGGGAAATTACTGCTCCATTATAAGATTTGAAGGCTTACAGAAGGCTCTGCTGTCCACGGCCATGACAGCGGTGTGACAGTAGTCGGCCTTGGACCCTGTCCTGTCTCCGGCTGCTGGAGCTTCATTTAAATGATTTTTTTCTCCAGATATTCTTACTTTACCTGCCCTGCTGAATCTGTGTTGTTGTGTTTCCAGTACGCTAGTATCACTTTAGTCTGGGGTAGAGAGGTTTGTTCTTTCAGACTGTAACACCCTGCACTTGTGATCTGGTAGTTTCTGGATTCAACAGTAAATGATGGCACCAAACAAAAGCTGCAACTCTGAGCTTCAAACCTCCTTGGTGAAACCGTGAGTCACTAATTCCATCAGCATTAGAATGCAGTTTGGATAAGGTGCCGGGGAAAGTATTATGTCAATGCAAATCCTCACAAAAATGTAAAAGTATACACATCTCTGTATACTGTTGAATGTTGGAGTACAAATTTGTGGGAACTCAGTTTCATTTCTGAGACAAAAAGCAAGTGCTTGATTCATAAATTTATTTATTTTAATGGGGACATATTTAAGGTTGCAGTAAGAGCTGTGGTCAGTTTAAGTCTTCAGAAAATAAATGTAAGTGAATTTAATGTCCTCTGACATGAAATAATGATATGTGTGTGTGTGTGTGTGTGTGTGTGTGTGTGTGTGTGTGTGTGTGTGTGTGTATACACATGCACAATCAGCAGCTGCCGGCTCAGAGGAAGCAGTTTGAATTAAATAATTCACCAGCTGCTATTATACAACAATTACTACAGTGCCATCAAAGCTCTAAACACAAAGACACACAACCTTAGCAACAGTGTTATGAAGTGATGTACATCACCACATGGATGCGCATGAATGAGGACTCACACACAGACAGGGTTTACAGAGGCAGAATGTACATCATTTTGTGTGCGTGAGTGTGTGTGTGTGTATATGTTTCTGTTGTGTGCACTGCCTTTAAAGCCAACTTAATGAGGCACTCTGTGAACATTTTAAACTGGTGCTCACAACTTCAAACAGGCGTTCAGATCAGAATCGGGTTGGTTTGAGGTCCTGTTTATGCTTACTTGAGAATGTGCAGGAGGACAGCTGCAGACACCATGCATCATTAGTTGTTTTGTTTTGTTTTTTTTGAGCCTGCCAGGATGACTCATGCATAGTTGCATGCACTGTAGTTAAAATGTGTAGGCAGGCAGCTCTGCTCGGTAACAACAGATTGCAGGGCACATAGATTTTCACATTTTGCCACTGACAAAATTGATGTCACTGGGACCTGAGCAGACTGTTACATATTTCCATACAAAGCAAAATTTGGGCTTGTGTTACTTGCATGTTTTTGGAAACCCATAAATATTCTGTCATTAGCACCAGAGGGAGAAAGAAGAGTACAGCTGACAGCTGGAGTCAAGCAACAGTAGCATATTTTCAGGAAACACCTGGAAGGCCTATAATTTCATGAATTTTCCTCGTATATTTTGTTCTGCCTCTATCAGCTTATTAATTGAGGATGTAATGACCCTGCTACTCCTACAGTGGATAGCATATTAGTGACTAACTGCATGTGTTGGATGGGCTGATTTCCGACATTCTCTTGATGTTCTTTTCACTGACCTTCTTCATCCATAAATGTATCCTTTTTCTGTCCCTTATTCAGATCCAAGTCATGAGTGCACAGATCTCCCTCTCCCCAGTCACATCCTCCAACTGTTGGGGTGGGGGGTGGGGGTGGGCACTGAAGTGTTCCTAAACCAGGAAAGAGAAATAATCTCTTCAGCATGTCCTGAGTCAGCCCCAGCAATCACAGTAAGCTGCACCTCAGCTGGCCTCTATCAATATCAAGAAGTAGTCCCTCCCATCTGTTTCTGAGGCTGAGCCTAGCCATGTTTCAGAGGAAGCTCATTTTGCTTTGTCCATTGTGTCTCTTGGTCACTGTCCAGAGCTTGTGGCCATAGATTAAGGGAGGAACATAGACTGACTAGTAAATCAGCAGCTTTGCTTTCATGCTCAGCTCCCTCTTCACCACAACACACCGGTAGAGAATCCACAACAATGCAGATGCTGCACCATCTGCCAATCAGTCAGTCTCCTGCTCCTTCCGTCCCTAACTCTGTGATCCCCTTTTAAAACTGGGGAACCGGAGGGTTCGTTCTATCTCCAGGGGGAATCACACTCAGCAAAAATACAATACTCAAAGGCAACAACGATAAATTTATACTCCATTTCTGGCAGATTTTGTGCGCAATCATAAGCAATGAAAACTTTGTTTCACTTTTAATAAGAGTCCTCACAAAGACAGAAAGATGTGTCCAAATCAACCAAGAGCCTTTAGTCCTCAGTCCCAACAGAAATGAAATAGTCTTATTGTAGCATCTGTACTTGCAGAGTTAAACATGCACACTGTGATTCTTGTGCTCACTGCTCCTTATTGACTTGTTTCCTTCCAACACTGAAATGTATTTTATATTTTTCAAATGAAGGTCTGCCAGATGCTGTAAAAGAGTTTGTGTTTGTGGCCTGGAGCTCGGATATGTTTCTGTTTTTTATTGCCCGAGCAGATGGAACAGGATGAAATCACATGAATCAGATTTAGATGTTTTGTTGGAGTGGAAGTTGTCATTGCCACAGATTTATTGCAGGGGAGCTTTTAATTGGATTGTAAGCAGTCAGTTTCCTCGCGGCTCATGGACCATGTGGCACTACGTTTACACTTTGGATTAAAAGCAGATTGGCATTGCAGTCTAAACAAGTTAGCAAAAGAGTGGAGTTACAGACCAGCTCACACCAGAAACCTGCATCACAAATCTAAAGACATGTGAGCATCAACAGCAATCAGCAAGTAAAGCCAACAGGATGTCAGCTGCCAATCAATGAAATATAAGACAAAGTCAGTCTGTTGAAATTCACAGGAGGAACAAATGGCCCATAAAACCAAATCCAAACACACAAAGTTGGCCTGAAAAAGAGACAACATGCAGAATAACTCAGTCCACAGAAGAGCAGCAAAAACAAATCACTACATTTAATTTTAGACTTTTTGACTTGTAAATAAGAGAAACTTAAATGTTTCACTGCCCAATAAAACAATAAAGAAAATCTCACAGTGACTCATCTGTCAAGTGCATGTCATAAACCAGAAATATGGAAGATCATTTACGCCATTAAAGGTAACAAGAACATCACTTTTTTTTTTATTTGATAAGTAGAACTTTTGACTTTTTATCTCATGGGTTTGACTTTAGAAATCAAAGTATTGATGGACTATCTCAGTTTTATCTCAGTTTTGACAAGTCTGTCCTAAATCTGATTCTTAACACAAACCTAGCAAATCATTTTTTTTATTATGCCCCAAACGTGCCTTAATTTGTCAATGTTTTATTTTCATATAGCTTTCACTAAATGTGTCAGAATTCTTATTCTCATAAACCTAATGCATCAAAATATATTTGCAATATTCAGAATTTTTACTTTTTAAATAATTTGGATTTTCAAATCTCCAACTTTCAGCTGATATGTTAATATCTTGACTAACAATTTTAACTCATATTTTTATGTAAGTTTTGACTTTCTCTCAGTTTTGATCCTTTATGAGATCAGTTTGACTTATTCTGTCACAAAATCGACACATTCTGTCTCATGAGTTTGTCTTAATTTGACAAAAGTTCAACCTTACCCTGTATTAATTTTGATCTGTCATTTTGTTTTCCATTTAAAGATGAGATTTTATCTTTAAATACTGACTTAAATGTAAATAATTTTGTCCTCACATCAATATTTTCTTGAATTCCCTTATTTTTTCCCCCTCGTAATGCCTTTTGCTTGTGGAAGCAAGCTTCCATAAATGCCCTCAGTGTTGGAAAGCTGCCTGCGTCCATGGTGGCAGTTGGGCAGGCGTTCAGTTTTCTGGGCCTGGACTCACTGGGAGAGGCTGCAACACTCTGAATTATTAATGACCTACTGTAGAGAAAAGCTCAGCCTCCCCCTCATTACCTCGCCTGCCTCTCCTCTCCTTCTCCCTCTGAAACCTTCTGTCTCTTATCTCTCTCTGCTGCTGCTGTTTCACTCTTTCAACACCCTCTTTTTGAGTTTTCCATCTTTTCTTCCTCTCTTCCCTCCTCTTCATTTACCTCTCCCTTCTTCCTCTCTCTCTTTCCTTGCTCTCTCTCTCTCTCTCTGGAGGGTTCTGCGATTGTGTTATGTCATGTTAAAGAGACAGGTGGCTGATAAATGAAAAATACAGCATATTAAGACTCATCCAAGGAAACTCTGGATTCAGCATCGATTTTGGATCAATGTGAATCAGATTTTCTGGAATTCAGGAGGACTGGTCTTCTTTTTTCCTCAGTCTAATTTTTTTTGCCTACCTACTCTTTACTCCATTCAGTTCCAGTAATTCAGGGTTTTGGGGGGATGTAAAGAGGAACCTGATTAATTGTTTAAATTTTGGTGAAGTTCAAAACCAGTAAACGTATGCTGAATTAGCTGTCAGCAGTTCCATTTTTCTGTAACTCTGCTGATGTACCGGAACTATTGCTGAATTATTTGAACAATGAAGGAAACTTTAATATGTGATTGTTCTCAGGCAGGTTCTGGGGCTGTAAGGAATGTCTGTTTTATAATATTTTAAGGGTTTTATTGGCTTTGTTGCAAAGAACATCAAAGTTTTCCTCAGAAAGTCAGAGGAAAAACTAAAAATATGTGTTTTGTGTCTGTGAGACCCCAGAAGGAGAGTGAATCTGAGCACAAACAGCAGGTGTCAGCTTACTGTGGGGAGGTGGCGTGCTGGGGGCATTGCTGCACTATTCACTCAAACCATAAGACTCAAAGCTCACATTGAGCTGTTGTTTATAAACGTGTGTGTTTAGGACAACCAGCATGATAAAATAATTAGCACAGCTTTGTATTTAAGTCACATGATCTGGTTATATTTGGTCTGTGGTCAAACCTTTGACTACCTTGGTTCAGCACCATGGACAGCACTACAGGTTTTTAATCTTATCTGAGCCGAATGGTTCGGTCGTTCATGTAACTGATACATTATATTTATTTGATATATTACTTGTAGGCAGGGGTACAGAATGTGCATGTGGACACTGACAGACAGAAGGGGTAACATTTTTACCTGCAGATTATTATTATTATTATTATTAGTATATGTCTAATATATTTCTATAATTAAGAATTAGGAAGGATCTACAGTAAGTCCAGTCAGGTGCTGACTGGTTTTGAATGCAGAGGCAGACTGTGGCTGCAGTTGCACTGTACTGTTTAATTGCAGATGTTTTCTCAGTGGACCTTTAGCAGGTCAATCAGCCCATGTAACCAACGTCTTCTGTTCCTGTTTCTTTCAGACGTGGCTGAAGAACTACGGCTACCTCCTGCCTCACGACATCCGGACATCAGACCTTCGGCAGGAGAAGGCCATGCAGTCTGCTGTGGCTGCCATGCAGCGCTTCTATGGCATCCCTGTGACGGGAGTACTAGATGAGACAACTATCGAGTGAGTAATTAGGGGTGTTTTTGTTTGTAAGATTTCAGAAAAAGTAGCAACAAAACAGTGTAACCCAGCCACAGCACGGCCACAAGTCAGTGTACTCCTATTGCCGGTCTCAGGCCTGGATAACTGGGGAAGGTTGCCGGGAAGCGCATCCAGCATAAAATCTTGGCCAAATCAAACATGCAGATCATAAATAAATGAGATTTTCTTTCCTTTTTCTTTTCTTTTCTTTTCTTTTCTTTTCTTTTCTTTTCTTTTCTTTTCTTTTCTTTCTTTATTTTTTTTAAAAAATTTTTAACATTTAAAAAAAAAAAAATCAAGAAAGGGATTTTCATACCAGATTGGTTGGGGCTCAGGTCGACAACTACCGCCTTCAGTACTGTTGGCCAATAGAGTGCTGGTGTGGAAACTGTGCTACTGTTGGCTGAAGACAAAAAGAAGCAGAAAGGGAGAAGGTGTATTTGGAGGCAGCAAGAGAAAAGGAAAGGCAGGAGTGTGGAGGTAAGAATATGGACTCTAAATGTAGGGAATATGACCGGTAACATGCAGAGTGTTGGTGTGACAGAGGAGGATGCTAGGGATATGGTTGCTCTGCTGTGGGTGACCCCTAAAGGGAGCAGCTAAAAGAAGAAGAAAAAGAAGCAAGACAGCAGTATAGAAATACACAAGTGAAAGCTCTGTAGCTTGTGGATTTGATGAGTTATGTTTAATTTTGTAGTTAGCTGTTCTCATTTTTTTTAAAAAGCCTTCAGTATTGTGTAAAAATTTCATTATTTGGCATGGATTGTTTTTAAAAATTTGTCCTCAGATAAGCTGTCACAATAACGTATTTAATATTCAGTATAGGCAATATATACTGAATAGGCAATATCTCCTCCGTGAATCGCCACCTTATCGTGGTGGAGGGGTTTGTGTGTCCCAGTGATCCCAGGAGCTATGTTGCCCAGGGGCTTGTCCCCCTGGTAGGGTCTCCCATGGCAAACTTGTCCTGGGTGAGGGTCCAAACAAAGAGCGGTTCAGAAGACCCCTATGTCTGCAAAAACAAGGGAACAGTTTACCCTGCCCATGATAAGGTTACCGGGGCCCCACCCTGGAGCCAGGCCTGGGGAGGGAGCTCAAGGGAGAGCAAAGAGGTTACATGGGCCCGCCCTCCCATGGGCCCACCACCCGCAGGAGGGGTCGTAGGGGTCAGGTGCAGTGTGTGTTGGGCGGTGGCCAAGGGCGGAGGCCCTGGCGGACCGATCCCCGTCTATCAAGACTGGCTATTGGGACATGGAATGTCACCTCTCTGGTGTGGAAGGAGCCTGAGCTAATGTGTGAGGTTGAGAGATACCAGCTAGATATAGTTGGGCTCACCTCAACACACGGCCTGGGCTCTGGAACCAGTCTCCTGGATTTGGTAATCATATCATCAGATCTGCGGCCGTATGTTCTGGACACTCGGGTGAAGAGAGGAGCTGAGCTGTCAACTGATCACCACCTGGTGATGAGTTGGATCAGGTGGTGGGGGAAGATGCTGGACAGACCTGGCACCCCTAAACATATTGTGAGGGTGTGCTGGGAACGCCTAGCAGAAGCCCCAGTCCGGGAGATCTTCAACTCCCACCTCCGGCAGAACTTCGACATCGACCAACAGCATTCCGAGGGAAGCATTGAGTCTGACTTGCCCGTCACTGGGGGTGAGGTCACCAAGGTGGTTAAACAAATCCTTGGTGGCAGGGCCCCTGGGGTGGAAAAGATTCACCCTGAGTTCCTGAAGGCTCTGGATGTTGTAGGGCTGTCTTGGTTGACACGCCTCTGCAACATCGTGTGGAGATCTGGGGCGGTGCCATTGGATTGGCAGACCGGGGTGGTGGTCCCCATCTTTAAGAAGGGAGACCGGAGGGTGTGCTCCAACGTTCAGGGATCATATTCCTCAGCCTCCCCAGTAAGGTCTATGCCAGGGTGCTGGAAAGGAGGGTCCGCTCGTTAGTCAAACCTCGGATCCAGGAGGAACAATGCGGTTTTCGTCCTGGTCGTGGAACGCTGGACCACCTCTTTATCCTCTCAAGGATATTTGAGTGTGTGTGGGAGTTTGCCCAACCAGTCTACATGTGCTTTTTGGACTTGGAGAAGGCATTTGACCGTGTCCCTCGGGGTATCCTGTGTGAGGCCCTGCGGGAGTATGGGGTGTCTGGCCTGTTGTTGCGGGCCATTCAGTCTCTGTACAACCGCAGTGAGATTTTTATGGACAGAATTTCTAGGCATAGCCAGGTGGCGTAAGGCTTCTTCTTTGGTGGCCTCAGAGTCTCATCTCTGCACTGTGCAGATGATGCGGTCCTGTTGGCTTCATCAGGTGGTGGCCTCCAGCTCGCAGTGGAACAGTTTGCAGCTGAGTGTGAAGCAGCTGGCATGAGAATTAGCACCTCTAAGTCTGAGGCCATGATCCTCGGCTGGAAAAGGGTGGAGTGTCCTCTCTGGCTCAGGGACAAGCTCCTGCCCCAAGTGGAGGAGTTTAAGTATCTCAGGGTCTTGTTCATGAGTGATGGGAGAAGGGAGCGGGAGATCAACAGACGGGTCAGGGCTGCATCTGCAGTGATGCGGATGCTGCACCGGTCTGTCGTGGTGAAGAGGGAGCTTAGTGTAAAAGTGAAGCTCTCGATTTACCGGTCAATCTACGTTCCTACCCTCACCTATGGTCACGAGCTTTGGGTAATGACCGAAAGAATAAGATTGCGAATACAAGCGGCAGAAATGAGCTTCCTCCGAAGGGCGGCTGGCCTCTCCCTTAGAGATAAGTTGAGGAGTGCGGCCATCCGGGAGGGGCTCAGAGTAGAGCCGCTGCTCCTCCACATTGAGAGGAGTCAGTTGAGGTGGCTCGAGCATCTGATTAGGATGCCTCCTGGCCGCCTCTTGGGTGAGGTGTTCCGGGCATGTCCCACCGGGAGGAGGCCCCGTGGTAGACCGAGGACACGCTGGGGAGATTATGTCTCTCAGCTGGCCTGGGAACGCCTTGGGGTCCCTCTGGATGAGCTGGAGGAGGTGGCTGGGGAGAGGGAAGCCTGGGCATCTTAGCTTAGGCTGCTGCCCCCGTGACCCCGCCTTTGCTTTCTTTTCTTTCCTAGCAAATTTCTCAATACGTGTAATGCCTTTCTTTCCAGCTTTCACATTTGCAGACATTTTTGGTTTCATTCTGAGACTTCACCACGATAGTTTTGCATGGTTCACAATTCAAACAATCCTTCTTTCATCTGATCCTGGGTTTTGCTGCAGCTCTTTAGTTTATTCTCTACCTGAAACAAGACATTATCTCCTGTGTCTTTGAGGCCCTGCTCCATAAAAGCCCACTGTATTCTGATTGGCCAACTTCCAGAGGCCTACTGATAGGCAACACGCACTGCCTGTGAGCTATACTGCTCGTACTTGGTGGGATTGCTGTGCTGTAGCACTGATTCCCAAAGGATGGGCTGCAGAAGATTTTCACATTTCAAAATGAGCGAATGGGTGATGAAGAAATGAGGGACGACCTAATGTCTGTTGAACGTCCCGTTCAACTTTTTCCCCATTGTTTGAAACTTTGGCCACATTTACCTTGACCATCCACCAGTGTACATGACATGAATATTCTGTGTCACCTTTAAAGAGCTTAACAGTATCTTATCTGTTACACAGTCCTAACTTTAAGCCATTTTTCCTGCTAACATGGTAAATGGTAAATGGACTAGTTCTTATATAGCGCTTTTCTACTCTTTAGAGCACTCAAAGCGCTTATACAACATGAAGCTCGTTAGCTGCTAAATGTTCCACTGTATTTACTAGTTTGTCTATAACTGCATCAGCTGTTGTCTGAAGCTGTTTTTAGATGTTTTTCTTTTCTTTTCATTGAAGTATCTGCCTGCTGCAGCCTGAAACGACACAGTGAACAATTCGACTGAAGCAGAATGTAAAGTGTGAGCCAAAGATTCAAAACAATGACTTGAAGAACACGAGGAGCTCTGTGAAGCTGAGGGTTGACCCCCTTTTGACATTTAATCCATCCAGAAGCCTAACTGCTTTCAATTTAAATATGTTTCCTCTACTGCAGCACACAAACTGCTCTCTACAAATGAATGGGTGCATGTTTTTCCTTACATCAATTCATCATCATTTTGAACAGTCTGCCTTTTGAAATCTAACAACTGTGTTCATGTTCCAAGAGGTCTGTTCTTTGGAAAGGATCTAAACAGTCTCAGATATTTGCATGAGAGACTGAGGGGACATTGCAATAAGCCCTATTCCTCCAGTCAGAAGACTGATTAAGATAATGTTCCACATTTTGACAGACTCTAGATGTAGTGATTTATACAAGTATCCCTCATGAAACTCAAAGATTACCAGACAGAACAGTAACTGAAATACACTATATGTACAAAGGTATTGGGCCACACCTCGTTATCTTTGAATTCAAGTGTTTTCAGTCCCACAGGTGGTCTACCTTTGCAAACATTAGTGAAAGAATGGGTCATTCCAAAGAAGTGGCTCTGTGATAGGACTCTGCTGTTGCAACAAGTGACTTTCTGAAATTTATTTTTTCCTAGATGTTCCACAATCAGATGTAAGTGTTGATATTGCAAAGTGGAAGTGTTTAGGAAACGACACAAAGTGTCAGAGCATGTAAAGTTACAGAGCATAAGAGTCACCAACCCTCTTCTGACTCAGTAACTGCAGAGCTCCAGACCTCCTCTGGCATTAACATCAGCACAAAAACTGTGCACCAGGAATTTCATGGCCAAGTCATTCCTATTTATGATGCTAGCCTGGGGAAAAGCAACGCTTCTTGAGGAAATATGGGCAGGACTAAAAAGAAATGTCTAAAGTGACAACATTCAAAAACATGTCAGCACACTTGGTGGTAAAAAGCTGCTACCTGGCAATGACAGTTTTAGTTAAATTCTATAGAGTTTCTTTACAAGAAGTAGTGAGACACACAAATCCCTTCTGTGTTGCTCCAGCCATCCCTCATTCTCCCCTAAAACCAAAGCTGGCTTTGAATAGACACAGTTCATTAAATTTGTATTGTTTTCTCCCTGCTAAGCAGAAATGACCCGTCTGTGCCAAAATAGTAACATTTGCATGTTGTGCTGTGTTCAGGTGGATGAGAAGACCTCGCTGTGGTGTCCCAGACCATCCTCACACCAGCCGCCGGCAGAGGAATAAACGCTACGCACTGACAGGACAGAAATGGAGAGATAAAAAGATCTCATACAGGTGTGCATAGCTTTTTGTTTTACTTAATTTTCTGTCTCCATCTTCATTTTCCTTCTTTCTCTCCCAGTCTGGGACTAATTTAAATTACCCGCTGCACCCTGAACACATCTCATGTCCATACATTACATCCACCCACCCACATCTCTCCATCTTTCTCATCTTTGTGGATGTGCAATAAAACCCTCTGCTGTGCAATCCAACCAGCAGCTTGGCTGTGTAATATGGGTCTAATGCAGATTAGGGCCTTCCCACGGGACACCAGAACACGTCCCAGCTACCAGCAGTGCATCTGCCCACTTTTTTCTCCCCTGCCTCTCTTTGTCTCCTACTGGAGGTCTCGCTCTCTTTTTTTCCCTCCCTCTACATCCCTCTCAAATTCAAATCCAGCTTCAGTGCCATGAATCAAACAGAAACAGTACTTATGTATCTTACAGTTTCTCAGTAAAAATGGCTAAAAATAAGTAACCACTGCTGTCCTGAACATCTCATTTCCATTCTGTGTCTCTAGCTTAAACTCTGAGGACCAAAAATGTCTTTGAGATGTTAGAGCTGATTGTGGTTGTTTCTGTCATTTCATGGTTTTTTGTTTTTCTTTAGCATTGCAGCATTTTGTTGTCTCATTTCATTCCCTCAAACCCCATTTGCACAGGCTTAGCATTACCTGGAGAATTCATGTAATTTATAAATTACTGTGCCCTCCACACTTCTGTGTTACATGTCGCACATGGGATAAACAAAGTCTGTGTTACACTCACAGTGAGTAGCATCCATGGTTGCCAGTTGCAGATGTAAAGTTTATATTAATAAACTGCCACATCCTAACTGCTGAAAGACAACAAAATCTTCCTTATCGAATGCTGTTGTGGACAACCTCCATCTGATCATCGTTTGCTGATGGATTCCACCTTCTTGTTCCTGCTCCCAACACACAAAACAGAAAAACTTTGTGCAGAGTTTATTATTCCCCTGCAAACAGGTGTGTAGTAGTTTTTATTTGTGTTTGTATTTGTGTGTTTGTCAGAGACCACATATGAGAGCATTAACCCCCCAGGAGAAGAGACGCATTGTACCAGATTTTGCTAGTAGCTGAGTTCCATCTGCAGTCCCAGGGCAGGTCAAAAAAACAATAGTTGAGTGTCTCACTGTCTCTCATTGTGATAATTTTGTATTTAGTAATTCTTATTATCTAAAAAGAATTGATAAATAATCAACTCTCAGGAGCACTTGTGATTCTGGGAAAAAGACCTGTAGCCCAGAAATGAACCATTCACCATGTTTTCTAGGATTTTCATCATGTTTTCAATAGAAAGGGTCCCGAGAACATATAGCTACATTTTCTACAGTGTTCTGAATGTGAGTTTTTGGGATGTCACAGCACCAGGAGTGACTTCACAGCATCCTTCATTTTGACTTGAGGTGTGAGGTAAGCATTAGCAGAGAATGTGTAGCAGCAGCAGCCTCCTGATAGCATCACCGTCAGCCACCACAATCAGGACCTCACAAGTCTCCTCTGGGTAAATGGAGGTCATATTTTTGGAGCAATAGGGTTGATTGAAAGAGGAATGGCTCCATCATCTGTTTGTCCCTCTGTCTTTGTTGCAGTATCTCTTCGTAAACATGCTTTATATCGGTAGGATTGTAGCATCTCTGAAGATTTTTGCACTTCTTTGTAGATGTTTTTGTATCTCTGTAGTTTATCTTGTCCGCCGTCCCCTTCCTAGTTTTATTCTCATTAAACATATCTCTGCTTTCTCTCCATCACTAAAACTTTCCACTTCTTTATTTTTCTTCTCTTACTTCAACATCCAAGATCAAATTGTTTATTTAGACATCTGAATTCCTTTTCATCCCCCTCTTGCTTTTATTCTCTCCTTCTTTTATCCCTTCTCCACCCCTTGCTCTCCACACCATCCCCTTCAGTTTTATAGGTAAATTATGCTGCTCCCACGAGACTCTGAGCGCATCCCAGTTCTCCTGCGTTACAGGGATCCACTCTACAGCGCTACATAAAACCCACAGTTTCAGACCTATCTGGTTACCCTGTACTGTATCCAAGGCTCCTCAGGCCTGCTCATGTTTCACCTGTTATCTGCTGTCACATTCTTGCAGTGTTGGCTTCAGCTCAGCTGCCATCACTCGAGCTGTTTACTCAAATCGTTTTTAACTCAATTGCTCTTCTGATGAGGCACCAGCCCATCTCCAAAGCCAAGCAGACCAGTCTCCCACTCGCCTGCTCACACTCTGTGATGTGGAGTTAATTTGCAATGACCAACATTTAGACTTGCTGTATTGCATAATTTACAATCCATACAGTATTTATGTTCACCTGCAATGCTTTGCTCCAGGGCATCTTATTGCTACATCCAGGATTCTTTTAATGAATTATGGGCATGACTTTTGGTTCACTGAAAGTGCAGCTTACTTGTGGGTGGCTGTAGCTCAGGAGGTAGAGCGGGTCACCAACTGATCGGAAGGTCGGCGGTTTGATTCCTGGCTACCTCAGGCAGCATGCCAATGTATCCTTGGGCAAGATACTTAACCCCAAGTTGCTCTCCGATGCAACCAACCGTCGGAGGTTGAATGTGCGTGAATGTTAGCACTTAGCTTAGTTAATCATGGAAGTGCTTGAATGAATGGGTGAATGTAAACATATTGTATAAGCGCTTTGAGTGCTCAGAAGAGTAGAAAAGCGCTATATAAGAACTAGTCCATTTACCATTTATGCAACTTCAGAGCTGAGCCTAGGCTTGAAATGCTTTAACCGAAAATGGAAAAATTCTGAGGTTGAATGTGAGCAACCTTTGCTAAAACCTGATTATCAGATGAATCATGAGCTTGTTGTTTCATATGGTCTGTAGAATGTGTCCATCCACCCTCCCATTAAAATCAGAACGAGTATATTTTCACTAAAGGAAGCAAAAACTACTGCACCTAAAATCTCTGTCAAGAAGAATGCTGAAGGTTCTGTAGTATAACTCTGGTTATAGGTCTATCCATTTCAGAGATGTTTTTGTCTGTGCCGCTTTGAGAAATTAACTGAATGGCTCCAGACAAATTTGTATGTCTGCAGTCATCTGAAGATGTCAGGCTAATCAAGCCTGTTGCAGGCAGTAATTTATCTCAGATAAAACTGCAAGATGCTACCGCTACTTGGTGAGAAATTTCGATTTGAACCAAAGTAATGGGCAACCCAGGAGCCATGCCATTACTGTGGCTAAAAAAGAAACACATACTGTAGGAAAATTAAAACAAAAATCCATCTTTCAAGATTTCAAGTATCACCTCTCTACAGGCACTCTAGAGGTTTACATGTTACAAAAACAAAGAACACACATACAGTACCTATAGAGTAGGAACCGGGGGATGAGGGGGAACCCCGCCCCAGTATTGGAGACGGGTACATCTGTCCCACCCAAGAATTACACCGAGGAGGAGAAAAATACTTGATTTTGAAATCTTTAACTTGCGTGCTTTAATTTTGAAGGCACAACATTGTCCCCTCCCTCCTTGAATGCCTTTGAGTTAAGAGCTGTGCCTTGTTAGTTCATTTCTTGAATTTCTTGCCCTCTTAACATGTTTGAGACCATCAGTTGTGTCGTGAAGAGGCAGAGTTGGTATACAGTGAATATATGAATATCTGAGTAATACTCTAATCCTTTGGTACTCAAACTTTCACAATAAATACCACCTCAGACAATATTTGGCTATTCAAGTACCACCCTTATGACTGGTGTTGTGCCAAAAAGTGATTTACAGTATTTGCCAGAAAATGATTGCCTGTATTTAAATTGTTGTAAATGACTTGTTACCTATAATCTGTGAAATGTGTCAAAAATATCTCTCATAAAGGTACAATAACACGGAGTCATAAAAATACTTGCAAAACAGGTCATTTCTTCATTTTGTATAAACATCATTCATTCAGTGTCAGCACGATACACTCAGTGTTAAAGGGTTAAGCTAACAGTGATTTTAGCCTGGTACACGTTTAGCCTATTGGAAGATATAAAAATGAATTTACTGTTTCCAACTGTTTCCAACGAAGAAAGACCATAGTTTAAACTAACTTCAGTGATCTCACTGTTCAGGATTTTTTGAGATATATATTTTTAAACAATTATTTAATCTTAAAAACAAACTTCTTGGAGACTTCCCACATACCACTACCAGTGGTACCACAGTTTGGGAATGACTGTTCTCGTCCAGATTATGGCAAGAAATACTCAAGTAAAGAAAAACCACAGTCCATCATTACTTTAAGAAATGAAGGTCAGTCAATCCAAAAAATTTCAAGAACTTTGAAAGTATCTTCAAGTGCAGTCTCAAAGACCATCAAAGGTTATGATGAAACTGGCTTTCATTAGGACCGCCCAGGAAAGGAAGACCAACAGTTCCCTCTGCTGCACAGGACCAGTCCATCAGAGTTACCAGCATCAGAAACAGCAAGTTAACATCACCCCAGATAAGGGCCCACCTACATGCTTCAGAGTTCAAGTAGCACACACATCTCAACATCAACTGTTCAGAGAAGACTGCGTGAATCTGGACTTTATAGTTGCAAAGAAGCCACTTCTAAGGAAGAACAAGAGGAAGAGAACGGCTTGGGCCAAGGAACACTAGGACAGCCTGATAATGATGGACATTAGACCAGTGGACATCTGTCCTTTGGTCCAATTTTGAGATTTTTGCTTCCGAACACCATGTCTTTCTGAAACACAGAAAAGGTGAGTGGATGTTCCTACATGTGTAGTTCCCACCGTGAAGCATGGGGGAGGAAGTGTGATGGTATGGGGTGCTTTGCTGGCGACACTGTTGGTGATTTATTCAAAAGACACACTTAACCAGCATGACTACCTCAGCATTCTGCAGCGACATGCCATCCCATCTGCTTTGTGCTTAGTGGGACCATCATTTGTTTTTCAGCAGGACAATGACCCCAAACACCTCCAGGCTCTGTAAGGGCTATTTGACCAAGAAAGAGGGTGATGGAGTGCTGTGTCAGATGACCTCTCCTCCACAATCACCTGATCTAAGCTGAGATGGTTTGGGATGAGCTGGACTGCAGAGTGAAGGCAAAGCAGCCACCAAGTGCCCAGCACCTCTGGGAACTCCTTCAAGATTGTTGGAGAACCATTTCAGGTGATGACCTCATGGAGCTGACTGAGAGAATGCTAAGAGTGTGCAAAGCTGTGATCAAAGCGGGAAGTGCCGACTTTGAAGAATCTAGCAATACGTAACTGAACCAAGCAGAGGACACAACCC
>JAMQGT020007835.1:0-19927 GCA_024447675.2 Pterophyllum scalare
CTGACACCTGTTTAGTTCAGTCTAAGAGGCTGGTGACAGGAGGCAGGAGCGGAGCAGGTGGCAGAGAGAAGAAGGCAGGACCCTGTGGTTGTGCACCAGTGAAGTGTGCTGTACGTGCTGCTGCTGGCTGCTGCCGGTCCAACATTCATTCAGGGGATGGTGGGTTTCTATCTGCACTTAACTCGACTCGTTCGAGCGTCAGCGGTTCTCACGCGTCGGCGAAGAGCTCTCGAACTGTTGTAAATAAATAGTCAAGGAGAAAGGCACAAGCATCGAGCGTCAAGGCGAACGACCGCTGCATTCTCGCGTCTTTTTTATCTTTCTCTTGCCTTTACCACAAGCCCGTCTCACTTACTTTGTTCTTTTCTTGCAGCTTTTACAATATATGCCGTGGTGATTCTCTCACGGTCTGGCTCTCTTCTTCCTCAAACACTGTACAAATATGTTTGAACGTATACTCAGTAGTAAATTCAACTATTTATTCAGATATTTTCAGCCACAGTCTGACACTTCCAGCCTCTTTGGCGTCAAATCTTTACCGTATGATTGAAAAAGTTGCTGTTCCTCATCCTCAAGCCTCTCAACAGCTGTTCCTACATCCTGTCAAACCTTGTTCTTGAGCACTCCGCAAGTAGTCCGCCTGCGCCAGTTAAAGAAGTAGTGTCAGGAAGACAAACGAGCAAAAAAGTAAGCAGGGGGAAAAAAAAAAAAAAAGAGGCAACAGCTAACCCTGACTTTCATCAACAACAGTCCCTTTCTAACTGTTGTCTCCTATTCTAACTTGTCCCTCATTGTTTTCTTGGTCATGTTCCCATATAAAGCACAATAAACACCGCTCATAAAAAAAATTGCACCAAATATATTTGTTATCCCTTGGCCTCATATATAAAAATCAGAATATTTAAACAGCAATGTATTAATCCCAAAAATATTATATATAAACATGAATCTTATCCAATTAGTTTAGCTGGATTTTTTATAGTTTTGTTTGTTTTTAGTCGGAAATGCATGCCACCCATGTAGTGACAGCTTTTGCATCTGATTGGCTTAAGCAGTAGGCAAGTCTGCAGTCATGTGATTGGTGGATGGCAGACATCAGGAGCACATGGGTCCTGGTGTGCCTGGTCAGAGTGGCCATCATCTGGAGTTCAGTCTGGGAGCCGTGTGAAAGGAAGCCAGAGGAAAAATGTATCAGCACAGCATTGTTTTTTTTGGGGGGGGGGTGTCAAACCATGCTATCCAACAATTTTTAATAAATCAATAGTCTGGATCAATAAATAGAATTCGGAAAATCAGTCAACAAAACTGTTGAAGCCATTAAAGCTGCAGCAACTGCATTTTTGGCCACTTGGGGGCAGTGTGGGGAGCAGGACTCACAGACACATTTGACCATGAAGTTCTTAAATCGAAAAATTATTGATGCTAGTGGATGCTTATGAGAGCAGAGGTGGAGCAATATTAGCAATTATTTATGTTATTAAGAGGGTATCAAAACACAGTAGCAGAACATGCTGAAGTGCTCTGCAGACATTACAATATTAATGGTTTTTAATAATGGTTTGGCATTCTAAAAAAAAAAAAAGTTTTAAAGTGGGCTTATTACACTTTTAATTCATTTCTGTTATACTTACACTGCTGAAATGCTGGGTGCTCATATTAATATGGATAAAGTTTCAAAGACTAAGGTCAGTGAATGTAAAGTAATGCTTAGGAGCCAAAATCCCAGGTTTCAGACTGAACACCAGATCTTTCTATCATGTATCAAGTATCATGAGCCCCCTTTAAAACACTCATTAAAGCAACTTGAAAAAAAAACTATGCCAATATAAATGTATGTACACAACTACTGCATTATCCTGTCAGTTTGGGTTAAAAAAAAAAAAAAGTAACCACTTAATTGACAAAACATATGACTGATAATGCTGAAGATACCTAGCACACTCACCACAGACAAGTGTCCGTTCTTTGCTTTGGCCACCAGTAATTCTGATCCAGGTGTGAAGTCTATGATCCCCTCCTTCCCCTGACCCAAAGCAAACTTTATACTGCAGGAGCAACAGAGGGATGGTTAGACTCCTAAAAGCAGGAGGGCTGCTTTGTCCTCTTTGCACACTACAAGTACTCTTTAAACTTCAGGAAAAACTACCTAAAAAGACCCAGAGGCTATCAGTGCAGACTTTGCACAGCTTTGCGTCTGTGTTTAATGCCTCTCACCTGCCCTGGTTGATGTTGATGCTGTTGATTTTTTCAGCGCAGATGGCGAGCTTCGTCAAGGTCTCGATAACGTGGTCGCTCTGCAGAACCACATCTCCCTGCGAGGAGAAACAGGCAGATGCGAATGAGTTTTCACTGTGGGACTTTTTACAGTAGCAAAACAGTTACGTGTCCTCATCCTCACCTTCTGCTTGTTGTCGTCACTGGGCACGTGCAGAACAAATAAGCCGTCACTGAGAGAGCTGACTGAGATGCCTGCAGGGCAACGGCACCATTACAAGAAGAATCAGGACACAGCAAAAATAATTAGTGGCTGTTTTGTTTTTCTACTGACAACCATTCAAACAATTCTGAACCACATGACAAACAACTGCTAAAAGCCAGGAAGACATGACTGTTTATTTTTGACCTCTGACCTTTCAGAGCTCCGTAGTCAATGCGCTGCTTGAGCTTGCCCTCTTCTGCGATAACGGCACTGTTGGCAGTGAGCAGCAGCTGCCGGTGGCGAGGTTTGTAACCCCTCCTGTCGTACTTGGTGACTGGGACTGCATACTAGGGACAGAAGGGAAGGAAGATCAGTGCATGCCAATGTTGAACCTGCAGTCTAAAACTGTTTAAAGCTTCACTAACCTTCATCTTCTCACTGCCCAGAGCCTGCACCACTTTGGGGTTGAGGTCCTCGCCGTCTGAAAAAGAGCAGACATGTTGACTTATCTCAGAGCAAACAATTTCTAGCTCCTTCCGTAGTAGAAGGAAAAACACCTTACTGAGCCTCGTGCTGACAAACAGCTTGGGTACGCTCTGTGGGTAGTTGTCCTTCTTGTCCTTGAAGATCTCACTGGCAATCATCTTCTGCTCCATCTATCGATTTGAGGACAGTGATGAGAATGAAGGAAGCAGCAAACAAGAAGACTGACAGTCTGATTACAGAAAGCGTGAGCTTCCCGGTGGTGGGGTGGTTCTCACCTGATGTTTCCACTCAGGACTGATCTTCTTGCAGTAACTCCAAACTCATGTTCTGCATGCACATCTTACGCAAATGCTCAGATGCCTACCGACACAGTAGGGAATTTCACAATACTTTAGGCCTTACTGGACAGCACTTGCAGGTAAGTCTTACAGAAAATTTACATGAATGTTTACAGTTTTTAGTCAAATCTGAATTCTCACCTCAGTGAGAGCAGCTGGAGGTGTGGGCCAGCTCTTGTCCAGGACGTTTTTGGGCAGGTTTTTGTGGAGCTTCATGAGGAAGGAGTAGCGCACATAATCCAGGAAATACTCGTTCTCTGGACAGCGCTCCTTATGACGGTAGATGAAGCCTTTGATGAACCTGAGGGAGAGACAAGAAAGGAATGAAAGAAAAAAAAAAAAAAAGCATCTCACTCAGGTGGAATCAGCAACCTGAGGCTGGCTCCAAAAGAGAGTCAGTTATGAAAAGAAAAACATCCACAGCCCAGTACACAAAAACGCTTTTGGTCTCTCTGGATGAATGCTCTAGAAACCAGTGGGTAACGTGATGTTGTTACATCCATCTTTTATGCACGCTGGTTGTCACACGCTTGTGTTTTAATTAGTGTATTGCACCATCTGCTGGTCAGCTCCTGTACCTGCGGATAGTATTTGCTGCCTGTCGCCTACGCTGGGCCCTCCTTCTGGCCAGGATCCCCCTCCACCATGCCTGGATCGCAATAGCTGCCAGGGACAGCAAAAGGCACGCAAATAAATTACTCAGTTTGATTCTAAATGTGAGTTATACATGTGGGCAATCGTGCATGTATAACTGCATATACAACCTCCCTACCTGAGGTTCTGAGTTTTTGGTATTTGCACTTCTGGCTGTAGCCTCTCCATCCTGCCTGCAGCTTGGTGGCTGTGTGGAAACAGAACAAGTTCAAACCTGCAGCGCATTTGTCAACAATATAATGGCACAAAACCTGCGCCATGTCAAGACTTGCTGACTCTTACCGAGACTGTGTTTCCTGGTCTCCAGTGCATCTTCAGTGGCAAACAAGGTCTTTGGGAAGCGGATGAAGATTTTGGATCTATATGGTAATGAAAGAAATCACATTAAAGACATGATATTTAAGTCAAAAATGTTTTTAAAAACATGTATAAATAAATAAAGGACAGTCCTCCTTATACTAAATGATCTGTGACATCTATCAGATGTGACAGGGTACATTTTGACACCTTAAGTTGACAGTGGTGTGCTGCTCACCTGCCCATTTTGTACTCCTCAGGCTTGTACCCCAAGTGTTTGACCAGAGTGGAAACTCCATCCGAAAGCTTCCCATTCCAGTTGGGCCACGTCTCTGGACACAGGGACTTGTATCTGAACAGAAAAAGGACAAGAATAAAGTAATCATTTGAACTATGTCAAAAAAAGTGGCTTACGGGCCACTACCTAAAAGGCCTGGCTTAAAATCCCCAACACTTTAATGGATTTTCTCAAATAGTGTTGGGCCAGTCTTTACCTCTACTCCACAAAGGTGAAAAACCTTTATTCCAAGCAGGCGTCTAACAGAGGAACCATTACTGAATTTGTAAAATTAACGTGGAAGAAATGCACATTATGTTTTACTGCCACATGTGTTAATTTAGTGATGACCCTCAGACATGTTCTGAACAGGGATATTTACACCAAGATAGAGCTCTGCAAATGTCTCAGGCTGAACACAAACTATCAATCAGAGAAGTAATGTGCAATACTCCAATAAGATTTCTATGATTTATCTGTAGCCAAACAGCCCAAAACTGGTCCCAGCCTCTGACTGTGAACTTAGGTCACACCAAGTATTTACTTTTAGATTTGGTCTGTTCCTCAGACACAACAAGGAATGTTTCGTTTTCCCTTTTGGCTTCAGGAAACTGTGAGGAGCTCTTTTCACTCTTCATCCCACATTTAGAAACAAGCGACCTGTCGGCCGATTGAACTCCACTGTCAAAGGTTTTACTTGTACTATATGTGATATATTGGAATAGAAAATAATTTGGCTGTAGGTTATTGAGCTCATAATTAAATAAATAAATAATAAAAAGTATTACAAAAAATAAAAATTGTCTGAAAAAAACAAACACAAAAATCTTTCTGTAGTAGCGAATTTAGCAAAAATTTAGCAAAAAATTGACAGATGCCGGGCGGCTCACCGGATCGGCTGACTGTCGTCGACAGCAGAGCTAATAAACCTCAGAGCAGCCAATTAGCATTGCTAATAGCAGGTTAGTGTCTGACTCAGGACACTTTGGCATAAAGGGTTGCTCACTTGTTCCTGTTGCACTTGAAAGAACATCGATCATCACTACAGCAGAATGTGTTTGTAAGATTTTAGGGGCGCATTCATTCCTACAGAGTTTAAATATCAGGGTTAGTTACCGTTATGCAATGATTTTCTCAAAAAGAAAAAAAAAATCTGTGTTGAACTTGTTTTGTTGACCATGACTTGGGGTATGAGGAGGTGGTATTGGATATTTCTGGTTAGGGGTAAAAGCTGGTAAGTGTGCTGCGGTATCCAATGGAAAGAGTTGATTTCTTGCCCTCTTAATGTGTTTGAGACCATCAGTTGTGTTGTAAAGAGACAGAGTTGGTATACAGTGAATAATAGCCCTATACGAGTAATGTTCTGATCCATGTTGTGGCAAGAATCACTCAAGTAAAGAAAAATGACAGTCCATCATTACTTTAAGAAATGAAGGTCAGTCAATCCAAAAAATTCCCACAACTTTAAAAGTATCCTCAAGTGCAGTCACAAAGACCATCAAACGTTATGATGAAACTGGCTCTCATCAGGGCCGCCCCAGGAAAGGAAGACCAAGAGTTCCCTCTGCTGCACAGGATCAGTTCATCAGAAACCTCAAGTTAACTTAAATGCTTCACAGAGTTAAAGTAGCACACACATCTCAACAACAGCTGTTCAGAGAAGACTGCATGAATCTGGACTTTATGGTTGAATTGCTACAAAGAAGCCACTTCTAAGGAAGGACAACAAGAGGAAGAAACTGGCTTGGGCCAAGGAACACAAGGAATGAACATCAGACCAGTGGAAATCTGGCCTTTGGTCTGATGACTGCTACTGTGCGTCATAATGCTTGTGACTGATAGCTGTGACAAGCCAAGGTACACATATTGTGGAATTATGTCACTGTAGAAGAAAGAAAGAAAGAAAGAAAAAAAGAGGTGGCAGATCACCTCTGCAGGAAGACTTCATAGCGGCGTCTGTAGGCAAAGCCAGCCCTCCTCACCCTCAGATTCTCCATCAGTCCCAGATACTTGACCTGATGACGGATCAATACCTCATCAAATCGACCTGGGAGTGGAGAGCAGATGGAGAGCAGGGTCAGTGAGAAAAATGTGAAAGGCAAAATGAACCAGAGAAAACCAGTAAATGCTAAGCAGCAGGAGTAGGAGTGACACAGGACAGAGAAACAGTGTGGAACGAACAAAAGGCCGACTGTGGAGAGAAACAAAGGGCCGGTCCGATATACTGACCACCACACGGAGAGCTCCACTGCAGCTACTGATGGAGCCAAAAAACAAAAAAACCCACCCAAACTGCTTTGGTTGGAATTAGTGAAAGAGCAGGATTAATGTGAGGTTTGTGGGGAAATAATTAGCTTGTTGAAGCCACTAAGCTGCTTTTACAAGAAGTATTACACAAAGCTGGCTTGGATCCTGTGTGAAATACTAACAGTCACAGCAAATTGAATCAAACTGTGAATCCTAACATTTACAACAAATAACTCATTTAAAATGCCACATTTCTTTGACAGCAGTTTTGAAAAGCAGAATTCATGAACTGTGAAACTTTAACGAGAAATAAAGCTCCAAATTTTCCGAAAGCGACATTTAAACCCACATTTGCCTCCTGAAATCAAACCACGTGCAGTCAGATTTTCAAAATTACACAGATTAATACGGTGATATTTACATTTTTAATCAGTTAAACTTTACTAATAGAAAAAGAAGTATTACCATTTATCTCTACAACCTCTCTCCACATATCCAGTAGGCTTGTTTTTGGTCTTAGTTTTAACAGGATAGTATGTTCTGTGAAATGTTTAAACTGTGGTAGATTTAGACTTTCCAAAGGACAAGGATTAAAAAGCTCACATCTCTCTACTGTTTTTACTGCTGCCACTTAGAGTGGCGATGGAGGTGGGGCCACTGCCAGTAATAAAAGCAAAAATACCATTATTATTATTTTTTACAGGGAGTAATTGGTAACAACATATGGGAGGAAATAAGGTATACGTGCAAATACACACACACACACACACACACACACACACGCGCACATAAACGCACCCAATTTACTCAACATCTGACACGTAACGTCACTTTGCCGTCTTCCTGTTGTGTCCTGCATTTGTTGCTTCTGTTTTGCTTGTGAGCAAAGTCTTTTTAATGTTCTGACTTTTAATTAAAATTAAGGACTTTGAAGAAAATATTGATGATGAAATGATATTGTGATGTTATTAAAATAAGTTCTGCGTGTAACTGAACAATATCTGATAGAATGCCCTCCATTATGTTCTGCACTACAGCAAACAAACAAACAAACAGGAATTGAAGTCATACCTGATTGCTTGGAGTCATTGGGCTTGATGCAGCGCACGTACGATGGCTCCTTGGACATGAGGATCTCCATGAGTTTCGCCAGACTGGATTTGAACTGGGTGGCTGCCTTTAGGGGCAGACACAGATGCAACGGATGAAAAGCGGTTAGCGGGGGATGGAGAGATGAAGGGAAGAGGACGGCAAAGGTTTTTAGGAAGGTAAAAACTAAAGCGGAGAAACGCAAACTAAAGCTTGCTGACAGGGAGGATGAGCTAAGAAACGCGACGTAAGCCGAGGGGTGGCTGGTGTGACTGGCAGTCCAGCTGACACTGAACACTGGGCCCAGTGTGGAGGACTGGGACTCTTAACCCACCAGCCTGTGACAGGTCCTCTGTGAGTGAGCGTGCATGGAGGGCATACAAGTGTCAGGGCATTCCTGAGGGAGTGGGCAGCTGCAGAGAATCCCCATCAGACTGCCCACTCAGCACTGGAGAGGGGGAACACACCACTGTTTGTTTTGCTGTGGGAAAGTGTGCTCGGACGCATAGGGGAGAAAAAAAAAATACAGCAGACCTCAGAAAACCTCAGAATACAAGTAGGGAGACACAAATGGACATGAAGGCATCACGGTATCTCACCGTATCAGGGCGTTTCTTGTCACTCAGCTCTTCCCTGTCAAAGCACTGCGTCAGGATCTTGTTCTCTGACATACACATAACCTGCAGACGTACGCAGAGGGCACATTTAACCGCAGAGTCAATACTGGGAAAGAAAAAACTGTTCATCTAAGCTCAGTCTCACCTCCTTTAGGTTCCTGAACAGCAGGTCGTTGTTCTTGTCCAAAAATCCTGAGTGAGAGGAGGATGAGTTTAGTTTGAAAATACAAAAATGCAGTACTGTTTTAGCACCTCTGCCATTCTGCTGACGTCTATTTTCATCTCTGATTATGTTCTTGGCCCTTCAGCTTTGCTGTTTTCGAGGTACAGTCACTTAAAATGGACTCGTTTTACTTTAAATATAAAATACTGTTACCGGCACCACTGAGAGAGTGTGTCATGTGAAGTATTAGAGTTTATGCAAGTCTGCTCAAAGTTTCCCCCTCTCTGCTGGGAGTATTATCAACAGCACGGTATTTAGTGCTGGAAAGGAGTCTGGCATGCCTCACTGCTTTGCCAGAGGTGCGAGGTCACGCTGCCCTTGGCTGCAACGTTTTATCTGTTTGTTTCCACTTACAAACAAAAAAAAAAAAAGCAGCACTAATTTGATGTTGACACTGTTCACAACAGTGCACACACACCCGCACACATATACACACCAGTGACATTGTAGTTGACCTCTCCTGCGTAATGCAGCAGTCTGAATTCATCACGGCCCATTACTTTCCGGGTCTTTGCATCAGCCAGTTTGTGACTGCAGGGAAACAAACGCACATACAATGTGGAATTACCAGGAAATGGACCGGATCCATTTAACAGTTCAAAGTGTGTACAACAAGCAACAGCTGAAGTTTAAGTCGGCTCAGACAGGGACTGTACAAGCTGCAGATGAGAGGAGCGAACATCAAACTAACGTGACAAAGTGTGGGTGTCCTCCCACTGTGTCCTCCAGCTTCTCTAGGAAGGTGATATCGCTGGCATCTCCGGGCCTCAGACACTCCTCATCCTGTGACACGGGAACAGAAAGGGCAGCAGTCAGCCATAGCCATAAAACACAACTAATTTGATTAACTGACTAAATTATGTGCATTCAGAGTTGGCATGTGTGGCTTTCACAGTTGCCTGTTCTGTCCTGTGTATTAAAGGTCTAGTACAACTTGCTTGCTTGTCTAACAGAGGTGAACAGTCAACACAGTTATTGGTCCTATGGGTTGGCACAGTGGTTAGCAGCACTTGCTTCGCAGCGAGTGGTTTCTGGGTTTATATCTGCTGGTTGTCTGAGGGGTTTGCGGAGTAAAGCGGCTTTCACATTTAAACCAAATTCACATTACTTTTTCTAGATGGCTTTTCACAGTGTTGTTTAGATGTCTGGCCCAGTCGTCTCTCAGCTTAGTATGAGCCCCTTAATTTGCAGGAAAATGTCAAGTAGTGGTTTTCCAGGGTTATGTGTTGGACTGTTTCTGGGCTGGTCACAGGGACTTGCTGGAGTCGTCGCCATTTGTCCAGCTCCCCCTCAAAATGTGTAACTATTCTTTGCAGTACGCCACCTGACCTTACCACACAGTCTTCAAATATTTTCTGCTTTCTGGTCCTCATGAGCAATGAGGGGGAGAGAGAGAGCATAGCATCATCTCCTCACCAGAATGGAGATGATGCCTTTAAACTTCTCCTCCACCAGGTCACAGATGATTTTGTTGTTGAAGTACTGCACAGGCTCCCACTGGAAAGATACAAACGTTACTATGGTTAGAGATCATTTAGAGAGGGGGAAAAAAAAAGACACTGACTGCAGAAGAGGTCAAAGATCTGCTGGGCAGACAGGAAAAATAAATATTTAAATAGTTTTTTCCTCACTAAAAATCTGACCTGCCATCAGTGGGTGAAGGACTAATAGAAACAAAAACAACCTGAAACCACAAGAATCAAAACAGTCATCCCAGGAATCCTGGCAAAGACATAAACGCACGTCTCTCCCCAACTTCTGTGTCCACCACAGCCATTAGGTAATGTTAGCTCTCAGCATGGTCAGAAAAACGTCCACTGAGACAACAGAGAGCGAGGGGACAGCCCAAAGTCCCCATATCAGATGAGAATGGGCTCTTTGAGAAGAGAAGCCAAGTTTCTCCCACAACCTGTTTGCTCTCTGACCAAATGCATATTTACATTAGACCGAAAACAACAGGCTCTTGTTCTAAAAGGGCCAAACAAATGAAGAAGGCACTGAATACAAACGGGGAGCAGACAAAAGGCGGTAAGTAAGCAGGAAAGTCAAGATTTTGAATCATCACTGAATCATTTCAGTGCAGACCTGTTTTGACTCGTAATCTTCTTAAGAGCTTGAAATTTTTAATCTATAAATAAAAAGTCAGGCTGACTTTGCAAAGTCCACTAGCAATCCATTTTATACACACACACACACACACACACACACACACACACACTATGTCCAAACATTTCAAGTAAATAATAGGAGGAGGTGGTAGTAGAGGAAGGGTTGGGGTATGTGGGCACTGAGATAGGAAGCAGCGTCTGACCGTGATGCCTTCAGCCTCGTACTCCTCCTGCTCCGACTTCAGGGTGAGCTCGATGAAGAGCTGCTGCAGCTTCTCGTTACAATAGTTGATGCAGAACTGCTCGAAGCTGAGACACACAACAAATGACACAAATAAGACAAAGCAAGGTCACGTGTTGATTCTGGTTTATTATGTCACATTGTTCACAGAGTGGATGGCTTGGAATAGCAGGTACTGTAATATCTTAAAAAATATTTAATAAGGGGAGGTAGTTCATGTAATTTGTTTGGCACAGTGAGGAGAAATGGTTGTTGATTTGGGTGTAGTTATGTTTGTACCTGTTGTGCTGGAAGACCTCAAAGCCATAGATGTCCAGCAGGCCAATGACAGAGTAATTCCTGTAAGAGTCTCCCTGTTAAACAGAAAAAACAAACTTATTTGTAGATATATGGAAAATGGAAAAACTTGGTATAAACTGTAATTTAGTTTCATCATACATGTAATTTATTGAAAAAAAGGGATTATATATTAGATGACATCATATAACTGTATGAATATGAAAAAAGCAAATGTGAAAATAAAGAAATGAATATGTCCACTGTCAAACATATCTTTCTATCTTTATGTTATTAATGTGCTTTTTGATATGACTTTTGCCAGGAACACATTTTTTCTTTAATTTTAAACACAGTTAAACTAAGAGTAGTTTTGAAAAAGTTGAGTATTAAATCAATAAATTAAAGCATCACTGTGGGATTTATAGAAGGATTTTGGGCATATCTAGTGAGAAGAAAAAAAAGAGAGAGATTTTGTATATTTATTTAATATGAATATATTGATATGGAGGAGTCTCCTAAACTAGCATGTAATAAACTGTCCTGCAGAAAAGTCCATAGAGTCACAAGTTATTCTCAATAATGTAACGTGAGACAATATCAGACTGTGCCCACAAGGTGGCGCTGCACTGTAACACAATACAGGGAAAACACTGATACGCTCTGCACCACAGTGATCAGTGTGACTGACTCCATGTTTAAGAAAAAAGTAGAATGAATTGAAAACATTTATCAACAAAGTAATAAGTGCGCGTGTGTTTGTGCGTGCGTACCGTGTATGCCAGAGATGTGTTGATCTTGTTAACCAGCCAGGTAAAGGTGCGTCCGTACACCGCTTTGGCTAAAGCATCCCGAGCTGACGATGCCTGCTCGAGGTTCAGCGGGCTCATCAGCTGACGATGAAACACGCACACAGTGACAGGAAGGTGAGAGGCAAGTACAGACAAGCAAAGACCGACAACACCAGAGTTACATGGGGCTCAGCAGGGACAGCTAGATGAGTTACAATATTATTAGTGTGCAGCAAACCAGACATTACACAGACAGGAAGGCTCTAAACAAATGCTTATCACACAATGAGGGTGTGTATCCAAACTTACCTCCTCTCCCTTGGCAATAATCTTCTTGTGTGTGAGCGCCTCCGTCAGCACTGACCCATTCACTCCTAACAACTGGACAAAGGACCACAGCATTAGGAAGCTCCACAGTGACACGCACACCGTCTCCAGTAAACAGAGACATTGTGTTGGTTAGCAGTGACACACTGCTCTGGCATCTGTAGATTAGGTCTAACTGAAAGACTCAAGAAATGAGTTTCTGTGGAAACTGATCTTACGATCTTATCAAATGCTTGACAAATTGAAGAGCGAGGCCCATATTTACACAAACCCTCCAGTGGAAGTAAGTGACGTGTGTTTGAAGGGAAGCTACCTGAGCCTTTTGAGTCACAAGAAGATGAGAGGGCAGTTCTTTTGGCAATACTCGATTAGAATAATTGAAATAAACACAAGAAAGTTAGTTTTGACAAACACTGAATGACTTGTGTGATTTAAGCTACACTGCACCTACACCGATCAACTATTATCAACATTTAAAATGATGGCTCAGCTGACAGCCGATGTCAGCACTTTTTTTGTGCCAAAACCCCCCCAAAAAACAAACATATACAAAAAAAATATTCAGTTTGAAAGCCTCTCTTCATCACACAACCTTTAACAATTCATGTGACTTTGGATATAAGCCGACACCAATATTCAGCGCCCCTAATAACGTCTGTAGAAATACCTACCGTTTCAATTACATTAGAATATTACATTAATGTCAGACAACTGCACATTTCAGTTACGTCACATCAGTGATCCCCACCCCGGTATCAATTCAACTCTATGTGTTACAAATGAAAATTCATGTAAACTAGAATTACTGCCTCACCTTTGCATTGACGAGACTTCAGCTGCAGTTTACATCCATCTCGCTTTCTGTTGCTCAGTTTTAATGCTGCATAACAGCCCAAAAATGCTTTTGCAGAGCATTATGATAGCCTTTTGATCTTTTTGGATTTTGTTTTAAAATAAATGAAGCCTCTTCATTTTACCCTGGCGGACATGGATGTGAAAACTTTCTCTTACTATGCACATGAATGAAATATGGCCAAGAATGTTTTGAGTGGTCAAACCTGGACCTTTACAAAGCCCCAGAAGGCAACCTTAATACAGAATGGGATGGACATGAAGTCAAATGACTTGGACCTTTGACCCCATAAAACAGAATCAGCTCAACCTTGAATCCAAGTTAAAGTTTGTGTCAAACTTTAACCATTTAGTGAGAGCTGAAAAATCTGAAAACAGACTGCCTTCGGCCTTGACTGTCACCTGTATGCACTCGAGCAGCTATCAAGTGAACTGGACAGAATAATTCTACCAGTGTACTGGGCTAAAGGACCTGAATAGATGGTTGACACAGTTTGCTTCAAAGCTGCAATTAGCTAGTAATCCTTCTCCTTTTTCCTAATACATGAAGCCTTACATGTGACACTCAATACTGACTTCAGTTTTCATTTTGATTGTGCTCTCCAAGAGGGACTTTGAAATGTGTCATAAATTACAGGTCAGGCCTTTTATCTGATGTTGGGTGCGTTCATGGACCTAACTGGTGCATTGTCTTACCCTGGACAGGTACTTTATCTGAATCTCAGAAGTGATGCAGGCATTGCTTTCTTCACCACCGTACTGCACATTGCCAAGGTGGAGCACGCTGGCGATTATGTTCAGCAACTCCTACGCAGAGAAGAAGGGAGTGAGAAAACGGGAAGGAACAAAGGGTGGCGACATGATAAGATTAACCTAAAGTTACTGCTGACGCTATCTTTATGAGACTGATACGAGCCGCTTTGATTAAAGTTAAGATCTGCAGAGAACAGGAATGTAGTGGTTTGCACTCCAACTATCAAACCACAAACACACACACTCACTCACACACACTCACACCTGTTCTTCACTTTATGAGCAGTGTGGGATCTGAAAGAGCTCTGGAGGCGAGCCTAGATTCACGAACATGTAGGAAGACTCCCACGCTGAGCACAAGAAACATCTCACTTTAGAATAACAGCCACACACACACACACACACACACACACACACACACACACACACACACACACACACGCAAATCTGTATAACAAACACTCTCAGCCACAAACACCCGCAGCGAGGCAGAAACAACCCCCTCAGGCACACACAGTTCAGTGTTTGCAGCACAGCCTGTAGTAAAAACCGTTACACATGTCCAAGTGTTTATTTAGCTTTATCCAGGGTAAACTTATATAAACTTACATGTTCCCACACAACTTTATCAAAAAAAACAACAAAAAAACAAAATAAAAACAAAAACATGTCAGTTTGGCCTTTGTCCTCACCTCCACCTCATCCTCACTGAAGCCGATCACAGTCAAGGCTTTCCTCACTACCTTCCAGTCACTGCGATCGTTGATGGAGCTCACTTTGGGACAGTTCCCCTGTGGAAATAATAAAAACATGTGAACAACTTAGAGCACTCTAAACATGCTGCTTATTTATCATCCCGTTTAGCTTTTGATCCCCTTTATTAAACATGTCTGGCAAAATTGACAAAGCAGCTGACGTGCAAATTGCTGTTTACAGGTAAAGTAAACACCTCCTTATATGTGATGTAAACACCTAATTAGACAAACACAAATGAGAGGCGTTTTGCTCAGTAGCTGCTGGGAGTGCGTTTCACAGAGAAGGAGTTCAGCTGGTGCCTTAAGGCAGACTTCTCTCCTGAGGACAGCTCCTCGCTCTGCGCTGTGGGCCTATTAGCCAAACTCCCACTGGGACAGACGCACGGCACAGGCCAGTGACTTTTTCACAAATAAATTATTCATCAACACGTTTCTCTTCGGAGCGCACCTTTGCCCCACCTGCAGTGGCTCCAAACCCCACATTTTGAGAATCATTCCTGAACAGCACACTGGACCTCAGCAATGAGAAAAAGAGACTAAGGGTACAACTGTTCCCACTCCTCACTGGACTGCATGACTAAAGGCTGGACTAAATGACTCGTGTGCAGCTCTCATCCAGTAAATTCAGTGATGCTGATTTTACTGAACGGATGCTACTCTACAGTTTTAGCACTTAAAAAGACATAAGGCAGCACAAAATACACAAACAGAAGCCTTACTAGCATGTACTCCATGGCTACTTCTAACACTGAGGATTATTATTATAACATCCATGCAGATAAGCCGCTTAATGAAAACATACTTGTACTGACCAACTGCTGTTATTATGCCACAGACACACAAATTCAGGTAGTGCATCCTTACTTTGATCAGGTACTGGTACTGTTGCAGGTTCCTCTCCAGGCCCAGGTGTCTCAGAAGGTCCTCCTCACCCCCCTCGATCAGCTGGTAGAAAATGTGGAAGTTTCTCTCTCCGTGGTTCTGGTGGACCACACGCGACTTCTCGAGCAGATAGTTGATGATGTGACCTCCTACTGGGGCACCCTGCCGACGGAAAAAAGGCCAGCAAGTGAGGGGGGAGGAAGGGTAGGAGAGGGTGAGGCTGGGGTACTGAGGTGTGATTTAGGATTGACAACAACATGCAGGTTTCACAGGGATTTTGTGGTCCAAAATAAATATGGACCCAAAAAAATGGATATATGAAAACAACTAAATGAAACCTGTTCAGCAACAAAAGCTTTTCATATTTTAAGCTTATTTAAAAAATATTACATTATGTCATTCGCATGTTTTGAAATGTAGAAGCAATATTTGAGAGTCTTGTTGCCGCACTGAGATTGCTTAAAGTAGCTGCCAGTGTAAATCAGACTGTTGCGCTCACCTTGAAGTCAAACTGAATGTCCATGTACTTGCCAAAGCGGCTCGAGTTGTCATTGCGCAACGTCTTGGCATTGCCGAAGGCCTGGAAGGAGGACAGAGTGGGATAAGGAGCGGTGATTGATGGATTAAAGAGAGTAGAGATAACGGGAGAATGGAGAGAACAAGTGTGATAAGGACGGGATGACAGATGAGGGAAAAAAGCAGTAAAGCAAAGAGAAAGCCACAGCCATTAGAATCCCTGCAGTGTTTGTCTAGGACAGTAGCACAGATTACAGGGTACAGGGTATGCACACACACTTAAACACATCTGGAACACATCTGGCTGAGATAGGGAGACACCTAAACAAGTGCTTTTGAAAGCTCCAGCACTTGTGAATTGCCTTCATCCTCCAAAATAAAAGCTTTTGTCTAAACACATTATGATTCACCAAGTTATTCAACATTTTGAACAAATAACATCAACTGATATTTTTAGCCAAAATGCTGTGGCGACTCACCTCGAGCACAGGGTTGGACTGCAGCAGGCGGTCCTTGACTGTCTGCACCTGCTCGCTGGCTGGACAGGTGACAGCGTAGTACTGCAGGATCTTCTTGGACGCCTCCGTCTTCCCGGCACCGCTCTCCCCTGAGATCAGGATGCACTGGTCCTTCCCCTCTGTCCTCATAGAGCGGTATGAGTTATCTGCCACTGCATAACTGGAGGAGTGGAGGGAGAGACATGATCATTTCCCAAAGGCAACCAAAAAAATAAAAACATGTAAGTTAGCCCCATATTTGCATATACTGTGTTGCAAGTTTATTAGGCACATGTAGCTGAAACTAAGTCTAATATCAGAGCCACACTTTAAAACCTTCAGTGTTGCACAGCATTAATCAACAAGGAGTTTAATTCATTAAAACTGTACTTGTTGGACTGAAGACTTCACCATAACTTATGACATTTTGGGGTGTTTTTTTTATTCTCAGCTTTGGAAGAAGTTTGAGACGCCAAAGAATGTCTTTGATAACCTCGTGTTGACGACAACAACGGCAGTATAGCAAATAATTTTATAACAGTCCTTTTTGTCTGCCGTTGTATCCACTCAGTATAGGTCATTTGCCAAAGAAGACAACGAACAATAAATTGTTTGTTGTAACAAAAAGAAGAAGAAAATATGAAACCTGCAATTTGTGAATTTAATTTTATTACCATTTTATGAATTCTGTCCTTTGAACTGCGAACACAGCTTAAAGCTCAACAATAAAAGATCAAAGTGAATGAATGAGTCAAATGGAAATCTGCAACACCAACCAAACACGGTTAACTGTTCGGTCTCGATGATGATCCGTTTAAAAATGCTGCACTCGGAATGACTTGGAAAACTCGCATTTGGAATGTGACACATGACAGCGCCTCATGGCATGTGAGGATGGAAAGATACGGGACTACCAGTCTGAATCATAAAGGCCAGAGTGGAAAACAGCTTGTTTCAGTTACAGTATAATCTGTCAGCTCTGCGCTGCTATCACCACTGCTATGTTGTTTCAGCTTGTTTGGACGTATTAAAAAACAGCCACGAGAGAGTAGCTACATCATACTGTGTGCATACGTTGAGTATACTGGGGAGAGATTGGGGGGGGGTCAGCTTCAGGTCAGAGGAATTCCCACTCAATGGAGGAAATCTCTCTCTGGTACCATCATTTGCTTACTTTTCTTTATGCCTCTCCCTCCCATCCACAACTCTTTGCCAAAGCACATCTTTCTTTTCGCTCTGGGGCAGAGAAAACATTTGGCCATATGCTCAAGAGTTTAAGTCAAGACCGTGTGTGTGCGTGTGTGTGCAGGGGGGACTACCAGTGGTTACAGGAGAGAGAAAGTTCATGAAAGATTATGAAATGTTTTGATGATGCCACTGGGAGTCTTCATAATGCTCTGCATTGTTTCACTGCTGACCTACAGGGCCTGGAAGGATTCAACAGGGAATTCCCTCACCATTCCTGTGGCAACCTTTCAAACAAACCCTCAGCCTTATGCCGTGAGATCTTGCTAACAGTTTAACTGACAGAGAAAAGGACAGTCAGGCCTTGACAGTATTATATAGCTAGTTGACTCCGTAAGACCTGTGCTTACGGCAAACAGTCCGACAAGCACTGTGGTAATATTTGGAACACCATTATGTCATTAAAAGGAAAAAAGCCTCATAAAGCGTCAACAAATTCCCTCTTTTACGGTGTAGGAGCAAAAACATGACCACAGTAAACATACTGTCCACCATGAATGATGCAGTCAGTGTTAGCGAATGTGTTTCACCTGTAATAGCAGTGAATCATCCCTGCAAGCTTTCACTCAAATATATTATTTATATAATCCTGGATTTACAGACGGTCACAAAAAACACAGGCCTTTCATATCACAGTACCAAAGAGGAGGAACATGCTATTTGTTATGATTGTGTTATTTGTTATGATTGTGTTATTTGTTATGATTATGTTATTTGTTATGATTGCAGACTGTGAAGAAGGGGCCACTTAAAAGTTTCTCATGAAATTAACATTACGTTCCTACAGCACTGTCCACATCAGGATAGCTTAAAAAAAACAAAAAAAAAAAACAACCCGGTGAGCACATTGCTCACAATACAATCACTATGAACAGATCTGTGGGCAAAAGACCAGATTTTTGGTACTGGAAGCTTTCTGTTTGTAGTCTTGTTGTAGTCTGACATTATTAAAACAATCAGGTTTGAGCAGACTTTAGCTGCATGCAGTAAACGCTGTGTTTGCATTTGCCAAAATCACACTCTCTTGCTTGACAGGCACAGGGAACAGGAAGTCTTAAACTGGATATCTGCTGTCTGTACCAGAAGACCGGTTGCTGCCTGCAGAGGTTAAGTCAGTAGATTAGCCAATGGGTTCCCAGGAAGCAGAACCCCACAGGAGTGAAAAATTAAGCCCGGTGTCAAAAACTGCTGTTCCTCTAATGACCACTTGATGCTGGCCCCCCACAGTGAGTCAATCTATGCAGACCACCATACTTGAGGGATAAAAGCAACAAGTTTTCAAACCAAAAAAAAAGTTTATGGTCTTTAAAGCAAAATCTCTGCTTCATAACAACTGTTCAGTGACTCAATTTAACAGACATGAGGTGAAAAATGACCATGCCACTAATTTTGTGCTCTTGGTGGATTTTAATGCAATTATCTGACAAATATTATGGCCTCCAAGGTTTCAAAGTGCAGAGGCCACAAACCAATGGGTGACGTCACGGATTCCCAGGCTACCCAAAATGCACCTGTGGAATTTGGATGCATCGCGTGCTCTAATGCAACACTGCACCTCAAGTGGAGTCAGTCTTCTGAGGCTGATATTACTTACATGTGTGGTGAGACCTCGTAGAAGTTGACCCCGCGGTATCGCTCCATGTGGTTCTTGGTATAGATCTCCAGGTCTTTGTATGGGTTAACCGACACCAGCACTGAACCAATGTAGGTCTGAGGAAAAGGAAACATGAAGTCACATAACGGGAAAATGATGAATTTATAGTACCACTACTTTTAACAGTAAGATACTCTGTGTGTGTACTGTGTGAAAACAGTCACACAGTATCTTTATTAGACACATGTTCACTGTACGTCTTACACTGGCAAAGAAGAAGGAAAAAGGAAGGAAGGAAAGGAAGGAAGGAAGGAAGGAAGGAAGGAAGGAAGGAAGGAAGGAAGGAAGGAAGGAAGGAAGGAAGGAAGGAAGGAAGGAAGGAAGGAAGAAAGAAAGAAGGAAGGAAGGAAGGAAAGGAAGGAAGGAAGGAAGGAAGGAAGGAA